>JAQIVE010006936.1:0-10975 GCA_034698285.1 Sminthurinus bimaculatus | reverse complement strand
GCCAAATTTAGCGTGCGAATTATAAAAGACAAGATTGACTGTCGATAGTGTTTTTGTGCCACCATTAAGTTTTATCGCTATTTTTTTACCCCCGTCATATGATGGGCGTCCTTACTTGTACACTATAATTTACCAACTCTACTAACATATTATTTTGATTGTGCATAAATGCCCTTTCTAACACAATAGATATTACAGACAAGAGGTTTAAAAACTATGTATTAAATGTATAATCTTCACATTCTGTCAATCTAATCGAATCTCAAACAGCAGACAGTTTCGAGTTTGCATTTGCAGAACCTTTCTAATACCTAATATCAGACATTATACCCAACAAAATATGCATACAATATACACACTGTATTATAATAATCCTCACAATTACATGCACGTATTCAAGTTAATGTAGTCTATATAAAGTAAAAAACGAAGCTGATATTCATGATTGAAAAAATGTTTAAAGTAGAAAATCCACTTTTTTCTCCTATGTATTCTAGCTCGAGATAACTTGGACAAGGCCGAAGATATGTTTCGAAAAGTAAGTAAACGTAAAAAATAATACATTTAAACACATCATAATACTAGTTTAGATGAACAATGAATAACATATCGGTGCTAGGAATAAACACGGTAATGCCTATTATATTAAATATCAGTAGTTAGCTTTTTCTATAAACTCCTTCTCTACTTTCTTCTGCTCAAAGTTCAAAAGCACAATATATCTTACGATTTCCCGATATGTATGAATGATCAAAATAAATAGACAGTCATTATTCCAAAACATCCTTTACAATTAAGGCAAGCTATAAAAGATTTGCATTCTTCTTTGTTAACTTTTTTGTAAAAATTGTTTTCTCCAGTATATATTATGAAAAAGCGTAAAATGAACTGCGAAATGTTGCACTGTAATAACATTTGCACACAAGGCCCACGAAAAATCTGAAAAAGTTAGTTAACCTACTGCGATCTTTTAAAAAAGATACTATAAAATAGGGCGTAGAGTACAAGAACAGAAGAAGGCACTGGCTCTTCCAAAATTTTCTTTAGCCCATATTTACATAATATGTGGAGAACCAGAAGCTAGAAAACTAAAATTCCTAATAGTTCCCTGATTTTTTCGGAATTTTCTGCCAATCAGAAACCAGAATGAAAGTGGAAAATTTTCTTTTCAGTGTTTCATGCAGATTTTCAAGTGGAATTTGAGCTTTTATACAGAAATGTCAACTTTTTCTCTGTTGCATATAATACAATGTTATTATTCGATTCGTTTTTTGCAGCATTTAGAGTGGCGAGCTAAAAACGATATTGACAACATTCTTGATTTTAAAACATTGGACTTTGAAGTTGATTTCCCTTTGATAATATGTGGACAAGATAAAGCTGGTTTTCCAGGTATGCAAAAAGAAAAGAAATTGAAAATCACCGCTTAATTTATAAAACTAAATTATTGTAAAACTTCCCCTAGTTCCCTGAGCTGATCAATTTTTATGAATTCAAACTTTTTCTATGATCCCAATTGTTACCTTAAAAGGGATCGTCTATTTATATGTATACTGATGATGTCAATATTACAGCATTTGTTGCGGATATCGGACGATGGGACTTTAGAAAAGCAATCGAGGCTGGTCAGAAGAAGCAGTTTATCATGTACGTTGAAAAGTACTTTGAGCAGTTTTTAAAAGTGTCCGAAAGTCTGACAACAGAGGACAGAGTCATCACACAAGTCTTTGCCATTATGGATTTTGAGCAGTTTTCGTTTAGACAATTGGCTTCTAAAGATGTGATCCAGGCAATAATGGTAAGAACTCATACAATACAAAAAGATCCCTATTTATAATTTGTACATTATAGTTTATCCACTCTAACTGGTACTTTATTTTCGCAATGATTTACAGGAACTTGTATCTGTCTTTGAAGCACAATATCCAGAGATACTTAGAGCTGCCTACGTTATAAATGCTCCAAAAGTCTTTCAAATATTATGGGCCTTAATTAAACCTATTTTAACTGAACGGTAATCAGTAATACATTTTTTTCATTTTATAATACTTGTAACCACTTGTATAATATATATACGAATTTAAGTTTTTATTCGTGGTTCCTGTTTATGTATACTATAATTATACATAATATTGTAATTATAGTCTAAGGGAAAAATTGGTATGTTTCAATTTTTTACAGAACTCTCTCAAAAGTTCATATATTTGGTTGTAACAAGGAGTCTTGGAAGTCTGATTTGAAGCAAAAAATCGATTTTGCAACAAACTTCACATCTCTATACGGAGGCGGCATAAATACTTGCAGGGAGGTGTGTTATTTCTCTGATACTAGTTGCTAGTGATTAGTTAAATGAAAAAACCTTTTGTTAACCATAAGCATTCAATTATAGTTGCAAGAAAACTTGTGTATCCCTGTAACCTTTAACATGCGTTTGTGTATGACTTTGGTTTTCAGTACAAATTCGCGTACGGCACCGACGTTTTTTCGACAATCACTTATGAGATTTTTCCCGAAGAAGAAATGACAAGCGTCTTAATAGAAGCTGGAAGTCAGCATCAAGTTGACTTTAACATGGAAAGGGGTTCCAAGTTGTCCTGGAACTTTAAGAGCGAGAAATGTACGTGAGATCATACTCGTAGCTTGGTTTAGTTTTAAGGACATTTGACATTAAAATTATTCTACACATACTTTTACTTATTACATATTTTCTAATTATATGTTATGCAGGTGACGTCGGATTTAGACTGCAGTATGAAGAAATCAAAGATGTTGTCAAATATTCCCGTGTTGACTCGCATTTAATTCTCCAGAGAGGCGCAATAATTTGCCAAGAGCCTGGACGATGTGAGTACCGTAAACGTTACATGATATCTATTTTTGTTCACCTTTTCCATTTTCTCTAGTATTTACTAGTTGAAATAGTTGTGTGTGCAAAAGAAAAAGTTGTAAAACTGGATGCATAATGTTTCCATAAATATGGCAACGAGGAAACTCTAAATCCAGAACAAGCCAGAACTGCTGCAAAATCGGAATTTTCCAAACTAAAATTGACCTTTTCAATCTAACGTGAAAGACGAATACTAAGAGCTAACAAACTTATTTTGACTGCTAACAAATAGCAGCCAACGTTTTTCTATAAATTCCAATGTCCCAGGGAAAAATGGACAGAAAATTGAACCATCTGTCAAAGTTTGCTTGGCAGAAAAAACTGAGGTTTTCTTAAAGTGAAAGTTTTGGCCAAATATTTTTCAAGTTTCGAGAACAGTTTTTCACAAATTTTCTCTTGACGCAAACCACCTTTCTTCTTGCTCATAACTGATTTGTAATTGCTATCAATCATAATGATGACAATTGACATTTTAATAAAGGTTTTTTATTCTACCTTTTCAGATACATTTACATTCGACAACAGTTACAGTTCGTTCACAGGAAAGGAGATAAAATATTGTATCCGTGCTCTAGACTTGTGAACCCCGTCCATTTTGTAGTGAGATGCCAGAAAGTTGTACAACACATATCAGCAAGTGATTATTCAATTAAACGCAGTATGTGTGTAAACATCATACAAGACTCTTATAAACAGAAGACAAAAGTGATGAAGAATGTGTACTATATAATATATTATATATGTATGATGTTTGAAATATCACAAATAGCATTGTCGAGTCACTCATATTTACGTGCATATTGCACATTTTATATTTTCACCTTTACTATTTTAAGTAACTCCTTCCTCCAGTTTGAGTACAACATTCAACTATGTTCTTCTTGTACACATAGTGTACGTATGCACATATCTATTATGTATATTAAATGTATTATAATATAAGTTTCCTGCAGCTGGGTCTGCGGTAAATCTCTATTCAGTATTAAGACTATCCCATAATTAAATAGAAATCACACTTGACCTTTCAAGTGAATGTTTGATTCTCTTACCTCAAAATCGATTACTCAATTTTTATAGAAAATTGCTCATAACAATACTACAAAATATGTTTTTACAACGATAATTTAACAGTAAATTGTGTCCAAGGGGGACATGCTGATATTCAAAAAATGTTACACGGCCAAAAAACATTCGTAAAAACTGTTGAAGGGTTCAATACGAAATGAAATGACGGAAGACTTCAATAAAAAACATCGAAAATTCCCTAAACTATAAGGAACGCTAATTTGTTTCACTTTTACGAATGTTTGAGTAGACGCATGAAGGTGCATTATTGGTTTCAATTTTTGTATTTTGTGTTTTCATGGAATTTTCAGGCGGAAAATGCGTTCCGTCTAAGTTTCACCTTTGATACTGTCAATTGTCTATATCTTCAACTCGAGTCATGACGAAGGATTTTAGAATTTAGGTATGTATGTATAATGTATATATGTCACTTATCCATAATCAATACATCATATGTAACAGACAAACTAAAAGACTCTAGAATAAATTCCCTTCATGATTTTAGTAGGTGCTCCAAATATTGTATTTTCTATATGGGCTGCGCTCGCAGGTCCAGAAATATTCTTTATTAATTTAACAAAAACGTTAACTATAGCTAAATATCTGTAATAATTGTAAGTAGTAAGTAAGTACCTGCTTTACAATAACAAAATACTGTCGTATACACGTAACACGTAACGTATGTATGTAGTATGTAGTTAAAGTACATTTCAGTGTAAAATATTTACTGACCTTGACCTCTTATAAAGTTTATCCTGTCTTTTGACCTATACATCATTTGTATCATTATTATGTATTATATATCTATCTTAAATCAAAATATTAAGTTTTTTGGTACAGTCTATTATTATGTAAATAATGTAGTGTATAAACAAGCATTCATACATTAATTATTGTTGTTAGGTATATGTATCAAAATAATTTGTTTGATAATATTATTTAAAAAAATTGTTGTCTTTATGTTCTATGTATGCCAGTTTGGCATTCAAATGATTTGTAAAATGCATAAAGCTCAAAAAATAAAGTCAAAGATTTGCAAAATAACAAGCCAAGACATTAATTACATTGTTTAATTACATTAGTTTTTGGGATTTAAATTATTTAACTATTGATTGAAAAACTGGACTTGCGGGTGAAAAAAAATGCAGAACATATGTTTTGTCGGCATGTCTGCATTATCATGTATCCATCCTGAATTTCGCTAAAATACCTAAAAAAATATTTCACCCTCACGAATACTTACTTGTGCACACTAAATGTAAGCACTGCAAAAGTACGCGTGTACTTATTTATGATCAAATTGATGCGCTTTTATTGACCGTGTGAATACTTTGAATGCTTAAATTAAATTCACATTATATTATGACAAACTTAGCTGTGGCAATAATATACATATTGCATGGAGTAGGTGGCTATATATTATATTATACGCTGAGATTGAGAGTGAGATGCCAACCCAAGCGAAAGCGAAAACACAATGTCAACAGTAAAGAATATTTTACATAAATTGTAGATAGTTTGTATACTGTATATATACACTATAATATACTGTAAACTCTGTTTTGCACAGTTCTTCAGGGGTTCGAGGTTGTCGAGTTGATTTTTAGTAGTTTTATTGTTTCACTCTGCTCATCAGCCCTAAGAATTAGTACTACGAGTTGTATATTATATTATTACATATTATGTATGTACTTGGTCTCATGACGAACCTTTGGACGAAAAGGTTCCCTTGAGTATGTACCTGAATGAATACGTAAGCATGTGAAGAAAAGCAGTGCAACCATCTCCATAATATCTTCACTGTGAATAAATGTGGTGGCTGTGTATAAGACTGTAAGTATGAACAACTAACTAACTAGCATGGGATGGATTGTAGGTAACTTGTCCTGTCTTGTCAGTGTTTGTGTTTACTTTCGTTCTCTGTCCAACATTCGAGTTTCCTTCTTAATTTTCTACTTCATTTTCCTCTGATATTGAAACGTGATTGCGATTGTGTCTCAGTTGAGTCTTCAGTCTTTAGTGACTTTAGTCGTCATTCTTCTTTTTCCTTTTGTGTTGTACCCTGGCCCTATCCCAAACGTCTCTAGACAGTGAACGTAACTATAAGATATCTACATTGGAGGCACACAGGACAGGATTGCAGGATATCTCTCTGTGTAGCATAACTATAAAGTATAATAAACCTCTGCCAATAAATCGAACATCATCCATGCAACGGAGATAGAGCTTGTACTTTGACTTTTCATCACGGAGAGTGTGCTGCCATTAATTAATATAATTTACTAATAATCATCATTTGTTCCATCTTCTTGTTCTACATCCTGCTGTGAATATCATCTTAAAGCTTGCAAGATTAGCTTAATTGTGAAGTTGACTCCTTGTTTGGTTAATATATTGAAAAATATAAATATTGTTATCGACTGTAATACACACTGTGTTTGTACGAAAGTGAAGATTGAAGAGTAAACATTGTCAGCACGATTTACTTTGTGAGGTTCGGTTTTAGTACGAATTTTCCCTCGGAATCGGATTAAGTTGGGTTTTTATTTATTCACCCCTTTTGACATCCTTGTCCAGCAGTTCCAGCCAGACAACTCGACCATCTTTTAAATATACACAACACATTTAATTTGGGGTACATTTATTTATTGTTATTATACGTCTATTTTTCAATCTTTAATTGAACCCTGCTATGAACCATTGACAGAAATGAATGAGTTATGTGCATTTGTCGCTTCAATCATTTTTGATTCGACGTTCAACGTTACCTTAAGTTTTTTACCTGAAAATGTTTATCCTTACTATCTCTCAGTACATAAATGTTTTTTACGAGTTGCATATATGCAACTCGTAAAAAACATAATACATATATGTATTATGCGATGTCCGTTTACCTAGTCTATTGAAAACGGATGATGATTTGAAGATTTGGTCTTTGGTGTCATGTTCTACTTTTTCGAAACAAAGTATGGTTTTGTAGGTACGTATGTTACCACTTTGACTATATGTATAAGTATGTCTTTGAGATTAACATGTCGTGTGTACATTGTACATACATAGTTGTATGTAAGTATTTACATGCTAGGTATGTATATGCTGCATTTTTGCTAGGATGCATCAAAGTTGCAAAAAAGTAGAGAGAGGGAGAGTGAGATTGAATTCGTCATTGGGCTTTTTCACTTTTATTGCCATTTTTTGTGAGGATCAATGTTTTTGCATGCTGGCTGTCTTGATGTTTCTTTCATACATATAATGAGGATTTTTTGTCCTCTTTTCCTTTCCTCCATTTAAAATTTAAAGACATTGACGCAGCTGAGCAGTTCTATACTCATCTTTCCATACATATTAGTGAGCACATTCCTGTGTAAACCTATGATATGTTGACTGATTGATTGATTAGTTTTTATTCAAGTGCAGTCGGACACGCAGTCCATGACATGAAGAACACAGCTATAAATCCAGCAATATTATTTCACTATAAAATGTGATGAGTGATAAGGCACAAAACCTAAATGTCTGCACACGAGTATAAATAATACGGGGTACGCTAAATAACAATGTAAAAGGGATATATTTATTAAAAAAACCTTTGACGCCTTGATCCTTGATTCGTGTACAGTGTACATACTTGTACACGTGCAAGTGACATGACAAGCTTCATGACTTGGTTGACAAGCTGTATTTGTCAAGAATACCCTGAGACAATTAAATTTAGTTCCCTTCGCAATGAAAAAACTTGCACTCTTCTTCTTTCGCGTATTAGCCGTGCGAACCTTTAAAGTTGTAGACATAGATAATTTTGTAAAATAAAATATACAATACATATAGTATCGGAGTTTTGTGAGACTATAGTGAGCATCTTCGTCGTATTATATAATAGTGTGTGTGAGAAAAAATGGCTTCTGTATAAACAGTTCTCGAGGGAATTATGCCAATCGCAATTTTTATAACACGTTTTGGTCTGAACAATAACATACTATGATGTGTTACACATCATGTGTATTTACATACATTGGGCACATTATGTATGGAATACACACAAATACAAAGTCATAATAGTTATTGATATCGTTCAGGATTTTACTAAAACAAATTCCCTCAATCGAATATTTACACCTAGCTGTGGCTAAGAGGAAAAAGTTGTATAGGACAAATCATTTAGCTTGGGAATTTGTTCCAATATACAATAAACATCATAATTCTTAATTGAGCAGCTCAATTTGAACTTGTAATACCGATGTATGTACAACATTGTGCATAGGAATTCATGAAAAGTCACCTTTCTCTCTCGTCCTTCTCCTTCATTCGATTCAATCTTATTCACACACAAGTATAAGTACATACAATTTTATTTATGATGTTTGTGTATTTTTTACCTACAATTTGTTGTTGTTTCCTACGACAAAAAAACAATTCAATGTTCAAAGGTGAGCCAAACATGGTCAAAAGAAAATAAGATACAACAGATAGGTATGTATTCTGGTCGGTTATTTGCTCACAATCAGTTTTTAGCTATAAACGACATTATAGAACGGACTAAATAATAGTTGTAAATAAGCAAAATACTTTCATTAAAAGCGCAGTTATTGATGCACTTCACCATCTCATTTCTCATTTGCTATTTGCTGTACATACATAAATGATAAAATGATAAAGGCATGGATATTTTTTTACTCGTGTATTCTTGTCTACTCTTAAAATACAGCATTATAAAACATTCTGATGTTATAATATGTGCATTATACATGCATGTTTATTGTTTATATTGCTGTGTAATTACCATATATTCTTGGCCATAAAGGACGGAATGGACAACAACATGTGGGACTTGACTTTGGCCGTACTAAAACATTGATAATGGAATGCCTTCTGGGGGCTCGTTGTTTTGTACAGTCAACAGGGATATTTCAGAACTCAAACAAAATGTTATATGGATTTTGTAGAGACGCACATTTACATATGTATGGATAAAAAATACAGCATTGTACGTATTATCTATAGTGTATATTAGTAAGGAGTGAGAAGTAAACAGTCAAAAATTATGAGCCTACCCCAACAATTACGCTTTTGACAGCTTTACTGTGTTTTCCTCTTTTTGCGTTATTTGTCTCTTTATACATTTATTTTTGTACATGCATCATGCATCATGCATACACATGTATAGACATGCACATTCTTCTAAAAACACAAACAAACAAGTCTACATACACAGCTCTGCATATCTCTGTTATTAGTCATTGACATTGACTTTAATCTATATGCAACAAGTTTATTTATATATGCATAAAAAGCGATAAAGCACCAGCGTCCGCATACAATTAAGTGTCAAGGCAAACAAAATACTGTACAATACATACACTTGAGGGTATAAAAATAGTCTTCATTCTTCATTTACAATGGAACATGCTCTGGGTTATGGACGAGCCTGGAACAACTCGAGCTTGACCTTTTCTCTAGAGTAATATTGTTTTGATTATCGTTTTTTCTAGTGTTTACATATGTAGTGTACACATCAGTTTCATCAAATAGGGTCAAACATATCTATGATTTGAAAAAGCACGTGCTGTATTGTTGCATAGATTATGTATGTATTGGGAATCGGTGGAAAAGTAAACATTCAACAAGACATTGTGTGTATGTATAATGGATAGATAAATGCAACAAAAACAATTTTCTTGCCTCCTTGACTTCCGCATATTTACTAGTCTACTCTGCTTCATTATGTTTCAATTTTTGTCCAGTTTTGTCCAAGACTCTTCATTGTAGGTCAAAAGGTCCTCTGGCATATTATGCACTGCATGTTGTCCTTATCTGTTTTGTATACAAAGTTGTATTGATACGAAGAATGTGCTTTAATTAAAGACATTTTTCTGTAAAAATCAAATTTTAATTAATAAGTACTGATATATCTGTATAATATTATACTGACTACTGATGATGAATAATAAATGTGTTCTCGTACTCCAGGAAAAACTAGTTATGAAGAATAAGCAAATTTTGCTGGGAAAGCTCAACAACCCTTTTTAATTGCAACCTTTTGCTTTCCTTGATTGTTGTCCGTAGGTGTATTGTATTGAATAACAATCATTTTTATTACAAGTTTTATTTTTTATTGCTGCCAAGTTTTACTTTTGTTGCAGTTTCTTGAAAACATGCTATAATTATACATACTATAATGTCATAAAAATAGCCATTGTTTGATAGAATGGTCGTGAAAAATTATTCATTTGATATAATCTTGATTTAAAATTCCCATGAGCATCAAGTTCAGGATAAAACAATAATTTGTGATATGTGATATGCGATGCATCAAGAATCGGGAAGGATTGTTTAATTAACCAGCATACGGGAAAAAAGGATGATTCTGGATGCTGGTGTTAGAGTTTTGATGATGATTGCCTCAAAATTGTGTTGTTGGACGAGGCAAGAAATAAATGCATGCAATACATGACAGGAAAATTGAAGTAGGAACGTTGAGACTTTGTAATTTGTTTGTACTACTGGCTACTGATTACCCTGATACACAATGTGCATCAACTTGAACATGGAAAGTTAGCATTATTTGATTTTACTTAGTGTCTGAGGTCGTGAGTCCGCACCTGACAGACGCGCCTTTCCACCTCTGTGATAAATTTGTATAATACACGATATGCACACATGTATCTGTATGCGGAATATATATACAAACAAATACAATTTTTCAAGGTGAATCACTTTTTGTTTCACTTTTGGATTCTGAAATGTGAAAAATATCAGCCTCTTTATATATTATATCAAACACACTGATGTCCGCTTGTTTCCTCCCGTATACAGAGAGATATACACAAGTCTTTGATAAATATGTGCATATACTTTACAGGTAGGTATAAATACATAGAATTGCAGAATGATGATTTCAAATCCTGCCCATAAATATATATTTGCAAGCATGTTATCTGTAAGGTCAAAAACTAACTAGATGATAGAATGACTACACTTAAAAGACTCTGATGTAACTGAGTCCTATCAAAAGCTACGTGATCG
>JAQIVE010006935.1:0-10976 GCA_034698285.1 Sminthurinus bimaculatus | reverse complement strand
AACGAATTAGGTCTGTATATTAGTATATGGCATTTCCATAGCAACGAATTGTTATTTATTGCGGCCTGCCATATATATACGTTTTTTACATTTTAATCTAAAGCAGGCTTCTTCTATTTTATTTACTTGCTGAGTAGGTTCAGGCATTGTTGTTGTAATTGTTGTGATGAGCTGTGAACGAGGTTTACGAGACAAAATAACGCTCACACATTTACGTTTATTGTATTTATGTATTCAAGTTTCAAGTATGATGTTTTGGTACATTTTATATCATGGAGGAACTTGCTGCTTGTTACATGTGTCGGCAGAGTTCGATGCAAACAGATGAATGTTCGAAGAAGGACAAGAAGATTGCCCTAGAATACACTGCAGATTTTATATTCTATGTGTATTTGACGCATGCATAATATGTATGATGTTCAGTGTAAAATAATAATCATTATTATGTTGTTTATTTCTTTTATTTATAGAATGGGATTAGGAATAATTGAAAAGAGAGAAAGAGAGTGAAATTCTCTTTAAAACATGCAGCACATTATTAACTATGATAATTATGTGTATGTGTATTTTCTCTCTGCTCTCTGTCGGTCTGTATACTTTTAAAATAACTATTCTATATGCTTTGGTACGTGTATAATAGAGTATCTACATGTGAATGTCATTATATTGTACAAAGAAAATTGATAATGAAGTCTCAACTCGATCTTTCTTCTGAATCATTAAAAATCCTAATTAAATGGAGTAAAATTGGGTACTGTACAAAATTAAAATTTTCGTTACACTCCTAAACATTTAAAATGGTGAATAAATAATTGTAGTTTTAAAGTATCAAATGTATGTAATACGGATATATTATCCGTATTAAATACATATAAGTATGCGAGTTATTAAAAAGGTAGTACGTTTTTACTTTTTTGTCTCTCATTTTTCGTTGTCGTTTGAAAAGGAAACCGTTATCCTCTGATAATACATAATACATTACAAATTATCACATTTTATATTGTGAGTCAACAGTCAGTAGAGCCGTCAGCCATATACAATGTGTGTTTTGAACAGAAAATATATAGCCTATAGAATCTGCAAACTGTCACATGATAAAGTTTTATGAAGTGTGAACATTACTGATGTATATATAATATTAGATCACTTTTTCATCTTCTTGTGAATTGTTATACAGCTTACATATAGTTGACATACAATAATATATAGAACAGCAGGAGTAAAGCAGACAATATGAGCAATAAGCCAAGCCTCGAATTTAGACATTCAGCAAGAGCAGTCAAGTAAAGTAAAAAAGGTTTGACTGTTCATTTCTACACAAAAAGTATTAGATATTTTATTACTGTTTACTGTTATGGATGTGTATTGCGTATACTTAAAACTTATGCATTATATGACTTTATCTATATGCAGCCACTTTTCATGGAGAAGCATCACTTGATTATCGCTTTTCGTCAAGCGTAAATACAGAGATTGTGTGTAGATTTTTAGATGAAAACTGCATTTAATTTGAATTTGAGCTAGGTGAATTAAAATAGAAGATTATACACAGAACACCCAACACTTCCTGTTTTTTCCTGCAGTGACATGGATCGAATTAAAAAAAACCAAAAACTGTCACTGTCAATAACATTTAACGTGTACGTACACTACACGTATTGTGACTTACATTGTTAGTTACCTCATTTTAATGTTGTAGGCACTCAGCTCTGGTTTCTTCTTGTGTACAATAGTTCGAGCATTCGATTAGGTACAACTGCAGCTTACAAATAATAGGAGACTGAATACTAGGAGTAGGCAGAGAGGAGACAGACAGACAGAAAATTGAGACAGTGATTGGATTTTGCTTTTTTATTTTCAAATTTGATATGAAGATGAATATATACATGATACAGGACACAGGACTACAGAGGCAGAGTCCAAAATAATGTTTAAATATATGTATATGTATGTACGTAGTATTGTACGCAGTGTGACAGAGATGTTCTTTGATTCAGCAGAAAAAGGAAGAAAAAAAAGTGAAATAATGTCCATACATTCGTGTTATTTTGAAATCATGACAGCGTCAGTCACATTTTTTTATTTGACTATCGAACATTCGAACATGTAGCTCGTGCACAATTTACTGCTTTGTTTGGTATTATTGCTATTTATTACTACTGATAGGATAGAGTTTGTACTTTTTAATTTTATGAAATAGTTGAAATAAAACGAAAAATTGAAATTAAGACTCTCAAACTTGAAAAACACACAGAATCACATATAACACTACGCAAGTATAAATATATCATCAATAGGACGATAGCACATCCACAATTATTATTTTGCTGATTAAGCATATAGGAAGCAAAACTTATCTCGCTCATTCTCGAACTTTATCAAATACGGACGAGAGTCTCTCGGTCATGATATTAGCTATGTTGTGTTGTTTACACATTTTAAATATTTACATTGACACTCAAAATACCTATAAATAATATACATATAGTGGACACACATACATACACACATGCTGCACAATATTATACACAGCTTACAATATTTTCAGTTATTCTTGTTGACAAAATATTGTCCTTATATAGTATAATAATCTACAAACGTAAAAAGGAGGGTGATGGACATATTTATACACTATTGGATGAATAAATATTATTCGTATTTACTATTATTGTCACTATCATGTGCAAGAAGATACTGCCAAGGGAAAATGAACACTCTTACTCTTATGTGTATGTGCATTTTGCATATCTGTATTGTACATATTTAGAGTCTCATCATCATATAAACGCATAATATTGTGACAACTAATTTTCGATAAAACTTTTCTACAATTTATCTATGTATGCCTAATATATTATGTGTATAGTATACGTACATGCATGGAGTTGTGTTGTGGGGATCTGTGTGACATACGTGTGTGTGTATGTGTGTTTGTGTATTTGCATTGGTGCTCCAGTAAAGCAAGTCTGAATCAAAAGGCTAGAATGAGATTCGGCAGTTTACAACTTTATTTCAACTGTCTCGATACAGACAACTCTTAATCTCAAATAAGTTTAATTTATTGTTTTTTCGTGTTGTTTTTACTTGTAGAAACTTAATCGTGTCAATGTGGTACTGGAAAGGAGGGAATGAAAAGTAAACACCGGTGCTTACCAGAATAACAAATAATACTAGTGTGCATTACATACCGATGAAGGAAATGCAAGTGGGAAAGGAAGAAAAGAGCTTCTACTGACAATTTCGTAAGTCTACATTTCGAGACCGATAAAACAAAATCATTGGGAGGAAAGAAAGCTACAAAAAATATCGTGTTCTCAAAACTATTGTTCAAGACATCATGGAAGAGCTATTATGTCCAATCTGTCTTCATTTCGAACCAGAAGTTCAAGGAGATTATTTCACTGCAACGCCTTGTGGTCATATTTTCCATTAGTAAGTACAAGTCCATATTTTAAATGTTTTGTTCATCAGTTATTTTTACAAGCGTTCTTACATTTTTACACTGTTATTTTACATTTTATTCTAAAGCACAACCATATTACATAAGATATGTTTCATGATTTATGATTACGGCTGATGATGATGAGTTATATTTTCTCGTTGTGTCTAGTCGATGTATTCTTGATTATCTGGTCAACGGAAAGCAAAGATGTCCTACCTGTGATAAACCAATGAATCCTCGGAGGCTAACCAAGCTCTATGGAATTGACACTAGCTCCAAACTAAACTATAGTAATGCTAGTAAAAGAACTGCTCCTTCCTCTCTACTGTCTTCCATTACAAAGGAGCCTGTCACTAATAAGTATATATTTATATTTTTATGAACATTTTACTAATTTACTCTTGAATGTCGAAAATTAGGGTTTCATAAAATACTAATTGATTGATTTTTGACTTTCACCCTCTCTTCACTTTCAAATTCAGGGAAGCATTTAACTACATGTTTAAGGTGGCTCTTTTGGGGTCGTCCGGAGTGGGAAAATCATGTATGCTCAAACGTTTCTCGGTAAGATTGTAAATACCTAACCACAATGTCCAAACTTATCGAAAACAATAGTTTACTTTTGTGCATTGTGACTTCCTTTGTTCTACTTTTTTCAATCTATGTGTGTTATGTGATACTTGAAGTTTATGTGGTACAAAAATAAGTACTGATTTTGGAATTATCAGTTGCCAGTGAACTAAAACAATCGTGTTTCGTTTATCAATTAAGTGGTATAATATTAATTTATCTGCAGGAAGGTCGTTTTGTCCCCAATTTGAACGCCACGAGGGGAGTCGATTTAGTGAGGAAGAAGATTATAATGGGGGACTTGTCGATAAACCTCATTATATGGGACACGATAGGTAAAATGGCTTTCAATCTAAACAGTGCTCACTGAGCAAAATTTTTGATGGAATTTAATGATATAGATAATACAAAACGAACTCAATTATGTATGTAAGTATTTTATTAACTGGATTTTTTCGGTCCCTTCAACTATAGGACAAGAAGTGTTCAACTCCATAACTTCGACTTGTGTGAGAGATGTCCAGGGTAAGAATTTTACTGTAGGTATTACTTCGTAAATACAAGTACTTTGAAAGCGGGAAGGGAGCTGGAGCTTTAAACGACAAGTTGAAAAATGAATGAAAATTTGCAATAATTTTTCTTGACTAAATACTTTTTATGCAGGTATTTTATTTGTCTACGACATCACAAAAGCACAAACACTGAAGGATTTACAGTACTGGATTAATTTTGCGGAAGATTATGCACCAAAAGAGACTGTTAAAATTTTAGTCGGAAATCAAATTGACCAGGATGAGAAGAGGCAAGTGTCATTCAGAGAGGGAAAGGTGAGACACCACATCAAATAATTGCTCAAGGTGAAATCCAGCACATATTTTGAAGTTACTGAACTTGTATATTATTGTACATACTTACACAAGTATAATTTGATATTGATTGAAATTTTGTTCAATTAGGCTGTCGCAGATAAATATAATTTTCAATTTTTCGGTAAGGAATACATAATAAAATCTATAACTTATACATTTCTGTGTACTGTGTACATTTCTGGGTGTTTAAGTGCAAAAAAAAATTCATTAAAACCTTTTATTCATTTAATATAAAACAAAACCAATCAAGCTAATTAAAATTGCATTTTAAACAGAGACAACTGCTAAATTGTCCGATTCAGACTCCGTTGAGGCTACTTTCCGAGCCCTAACCGCCAAAATATTAGGTACGCCGAACATTTCCCTGCCGATATCTAAATTGTTGTACCTACATTATTAAATTTTACTTTACGTCAATCAATAATGAATCTTTGAATAATCCTTGAAAAATTATTTAAATACACAGTAGACTCGAAAACTGACCAATTTTCTTTTTTTGCCTTTCTACAGAGAATGAATGGATTTTATCGGCTGTTCGTAACAGAATGAATGATAATACCATTCGCATCAAGCCCAACGACTCTACAGATTCCAGCTGCCTCGGAATTTTCAGACGTGGATGGCATAACTTTATTTCATTATTTTAAATTTTCAAACAGCGTAGACTTTTAGTACGTAAAATATGGCGATATTATTATACCTTCTAGTTTGTTATTAGATTAAGGTATGAATTTATTTTTTTATACCTGAAAAAAATCATATTACGTTTCTCTATCTCGGAGATACTTATTACATTTTACAGGGTTATTTTTTCGAACTTTTATTCTGTTTTTTCTCAAGTCTCGACTAACTGTGTATACACGAAGCTTTTTCCACAATTTGACATTGTCCGACCTGCGCGTACATAAGAAGTTGTGAATGTAGTAGGATTTACTATCGTACGGTTGAGTTATATGACACATTGAGCAGTGTATACTGTATACAATCGGTGCATTAGATGTAAGAAACTACATACTTTATTATACTTTAGTACACTATACCCTATTTATCTAATGTGTTTACTTATTTTTAAGATGTTTTTTACGTAAAAATAAAATATGTATAAAAACGATTTCCAGAAAAATGCAATGCCTATAAAGAACGGGTGTGACACATTTCAAACGGTCGTCACTGATAAACTCATTAATTCATCTGTAATCCGTATGCCTTGTGCCGTTCGGTAATAATTATTCCAATATCTGGTATCTGTGATCTGTTGGGCTCTTTAGAGTGAAAGGATGAAGGAGTATTAAAGTGTTCTATTGATATGGAAATTGTAAAGTATGTCGCTCACCGTTTTGCACGGAATGCAAATGGATTAAACGCAGATCAGGGAAATGCAAATATCAGATCAAAGACAAAGCATGAGTCATGAACCAAATTTTTTTATCCACGTCACACGTCATGTGTACTACTGCTGCGATTGCAACCCTTTTTCTTCCGCAGAAAGTCCAAATGTAGGTAAACTACCGAAAATTAATCCATTTTTCTTTAGTGCTCAAAGTTGTCTGTTGTCTCAAGGAAAAGCAAAAGGCAAAACCAGCATGGAACACTGATCTAATTGCACATTAGGAAATTGGAAGGTAGCTTGTTTTATAATTCGAATAAAATAGGAGAATTGTAAGTAAAAGTATTTCACAAATTTACAAATGATACATTTATAAAGAAATCCTAAAATTACTTGAGAAGAAGGTGAAACGAAAACGTTATCTCCAACAAAATTACATGCCTACGTGGTATTTTCCACTCCTGTCATAAGCACAACATATTAAGCACTGGTCAATAGGATTACTAATTAGACAACTCCAACAGCATCTTAGTCCAGTAGAGAATCTGAGCTATGTTTTTGTCCTGGGTTATTTATTTACTATTGGAGGAACTAACAAGAGTATATTATGCATAAATATTTACCAATCGATACTACATACTAGGTTCAAGGGCAAACGAGGGAAAAAAGCAAGGAATAAAAGGTACGTTCACAGTAATTGCATTTACCCGTAACTACACACATTGTAGGCAATACACAAATGACACGGCTCTAATTATTCTTGTCTTTACGATGCAATCTGATTGCAATATCAATACCAGTGGTTATATGCTACGGTATAAACTAGGTATACAAAACATTTTTATTTTCTGCACTCTATGAATACAATGCACAACAAAAAATGTAGCTTCTGATTTATTCATCGAAGATATTGTACACATGATACAAAACGATGAGCTATCTCAATCTCACTCAATTGCATAGTGCATTTACTCGCCTACACAC
The DNA here is from genome assembly GCA_034698285.1 of Sminthurinus bimaculatus. Taxonomy (NCBI): domain Eukaryota; kingdom Metazoa; phylum Arthropoda; class Collembola; order Symphypleona; family Katiannidae; genus Sminthurinus; species Sminthurinus bimaculatus. Next base: position 3,784 of record JAQIVE010006935.1, on the reverse strand, counting down.
ACACAGTCTTCAGATTTTTTCGATCTATAGCTTTAAAATTTTTTGGCATTGCAAGGTAAATAAAAATGATGTGGATATGCGTGCACTATACGTATAACGTGTAACATTTTCTTAGCTCTTCACGATATGTGCATACCTAGGTATAAACACAGCACAATATTCATTTATTGCATGCTTTATAGGTAATGTACTAAAGTCATATCTAGAACAAAAAAGTTGTACATGTAGAGAATTTTTATACATTTCTCCTTTATGCATACTGCGTCTAATAGGTATAATAATGCTGTCTTAAAATTGAGCACACGTTGGATAATACATAATATTATTATTCCTTCTTACTTTATCTCTCCTCTCATTGTGACAACATACAGAATGCGAATGTACTTGCTTACACACATGGAATGGTATCTTTATGTGATTACACATATTCACACACGATATATTAACTTTGAGGCAAAAAGAGACCACTTCACTTTCCAATCCAATGTGTCCAAATCACCAGAATTTCAAGCAAGGGTATGTAGCAATAAGAGGAGACTAATACAGAAACTCTTGCAGACAGCGTACAAAGTATGAAAACATTTGTTTTCTCATGTTTCTCTTTGTTGGGGGATACTTTGATCTGTCTCTGTACCCTTTTTTATAATAATAATATTATGTAGTTATTTACACATTTTAATTTTACTGTAACATACTGAAGACAAGTTCACTAAACAGTAACTACCTGCGCATCATTATCTTTTGTTTTTCGGGCTTTAAAATTAAAATTAGACGAATCGGTGATTTTATTTTGAACAAATGTTTTGGACATTTGAACATTGAACTTTGAGATTGAGAAACGTGAAAAGCGACAAGAGTAATGAAAATAATTTTTCACACTCTTACTTACAAAGTACAAAGCTTAATTTAGGTTGTTTGACTTAGCTTTTATATTGGTTTTTTCAATTTACCAGGAGTAAAGTGTAGCTGAAGTATTAACTGATGGACCAATGAAACTGTGAATAAAGGATCAATATTAGAATTGCTGGACAATTCTAACATTTACTCTAATTTCCTGATAAAATACTCGCTGCAGATTTCTTTAAAAAAACATTCAGTATGACAGAAAGATTTATTTGTGCAATTTGCCTCAGCTTTAGTTCAGGTATAACCTTTGAAAACTTTATTCAGAATTTCTGCTGTTATTTTGTTCCGTAATAAACACATACTATATTGCATCAAACTAAATAATTTATTTTCATCAAAAATGTTTATTTTGTGTCAACAGAGGATCCTCAAGACTATTTTGTCAGTACTCAAGGAGGACATTTGTTCCATTACTCGTAAGTACATGATATTCGATGATCTTCATGATTTAAAATTAAAAAATATTTTGGAAAAAATTGTGCTGCATAATCTGTAACATCGTGTAAAGCTATTGAGGAGAACGAGCACAGGTCATATGAAGATCATAATCCTTTTATGATTTCTTTTACTTTTTTAATGCTAGTTGTATAAAAAGTGTCATCGATAGAGATGAATATCCGGTTTGCCCAGTGTGTCGTGAGCCTGTCAGCTACAGCACGTTGACGCGATTGTATGGAATAGAGTCACCAGCAAAAGAAGACCAGGAACAAAGAGCAAATCCGAGAAATCCAAATGCTCCATGTGATCACGTTTTTAAAATTGTAGTTCTAGGGGACTCAGGCGTGGGCAAATCGGCCTTGCTACGAAGAGTTAGTAAGCAACACGTTTTCAAAGTTTGAATTCATTAAAATTTATTTATTATTCTAAGGTTCTAAAACCATGTATAAAAAATTTGTAGTTTGCAGATGACCAGTTTTCAACAGACATGACAACGACCATCGGCTGCGATCTTCTGTTTTCCTTTGTCCAGATGGGGGACAAAACCGTGAAATTAAATATGGTGAGAAGTGAGAAACAAGTGGAAGATAAATTGCATGTAAAGTCTGATTGCTTAAAATCCCCACTGGAATTTGGAAAAACCAAACCAGCTAATAATTTTTGGACGCCTAATAAAACAGGAATAGTGAATACGTTCATTATATCTGAAAATACTGTGTAAGATGATACTCCAGATTTCTGAACAACATGTGCTTGTCTTAAGGTCTCAAAGATCCTAAATTTTCGGGAAAAATTTTGACTTACAGTACAAAAGTTATGGAATAATTTAAAAAAACTTTTTATCTTGTTCGTTATTTTTCTTGATTGCAACGAAGTTAGAGAAAAAATTCCAGAAATTCAAATGCCGTTCAGTATACGTTTTTGAAATTCTTTGGTTTTTGAATTCTGAGATTTTCACGCAAATGACTGTATAGTTAAGGGACCTGAAGTACCTAAGCCATGTTATAGTGTTTTCAAGACACAATAAGCAATAAATGATAGCACTATACCCGGAAAGGTTGTCGAAAAACATTCACTGGTCTGGCTTGTATAAGCGATCAAATTTCAAAGGAATCACACGTTACATATTTAAAATAACATACATACATATTGTCTCGCCATGTATTGTATATACATTTTGAACACCAAAAAAAGGATTAACTGTTTCCGTTTTTACATTAAATAACAGTGGGACACCGCAGGAGACGAAAAATATAGAGCTATCATCCCGTCGTATGTAAGAAACGCCCACGCGATATTTATAGTGTACTCACTAACAGAAAGAGCTTCATTTGACCACATTGAAAATTGGTTAAATTTCGCCAGAGATTATGGTCCTGATGACTGTGTGAAAGTTCTTATAGGTAAACTTAACCTTTAAGTTATTTTAACTTTTAACGTTGCAATGAGAAATTTGTAAAGTTTGTGTAAATACTGCTTTCAATCCATTGCTATATAATGACATGGTTTTGTAACCCTTTGAATCTTAAAAATAGGGAATAAATCTGATATGGAAGCTTTAAGAATGGTGACGGTGAGAGATGGAAAGGTAAGAGATTGCCCGAAAAATAAAATGCACAATAAACCTTTTAAATTTTTTGAAAACTTGTCTCTATAAACATCTAAAGCCCACACAAGAGATATTTAAAAATTGTTTGTATTTTTGAACAAATGCTTTTACAATGTATTTTAAATTTTCAATTGCAGGAGATAAGTGAACGTGAAGGAATTCCTTTTTTCGAAACGAGTGCAAAAGCATCGTACAACATTGAAGCAGCTTTACGCACAGCGACAGCTGAGATTCTCGAGAAACCGGAACTGGTCCAAAACGCTGACGACCTTAGAAGTCGCAGTAGAAGGCGATTAGATGAGCATACTAATTATTCTGCAGATCCTGTACATTCAGTCAGCTGTTGCTGACTTTATGTTGATATTAAATTTTACCAACGGAGCATGATGAGAATGTCAATATATACATGCTAATGATGATTTAACGGCCTATACGTACTTATATTATTGCAGTTACATATTATGATAATGATATCACATTATCTATACTTTATTAATGTTCGTCGTTAGATCTTTGACCAATCGCATTGAATACCTACGCAACTTTTTATTTTATAAATATTCGTTCGTTATTAAGTTTTTCTTTGGAGTTTAGTATTTGACACAAAGGCACATGTCAAGATAATTGCTATTTCTATGCGTTTTGAATGAATTTTAAAACATCACATACATTGTACACTAGACCTCTTCAATCTGCACACTTTTATGAAAAGTTAAGGAGGTACCCCTTCATATTGTTCCTTTTGGATGTCTACAACCAGGAAAAAAATTTCGTCCCGATCGGTTAAGGTTTAGAGGTCGCGAAAGTTCATCAAAGTTTAAATACGGATTT
>JAQIVE010006934.1:0-10976 GCA_034698285.1 Sminthurinus bimaculatus | reverse complement strand
CATCAAAGGTTACAACTGGAAAATCGGAAAAAAATCAGTGTGGTGTTCAGTAATGCTTAACATTTTTCATACCAGGAAACCAACCCAGTGCGACCTCTCGCTTGATCCATGAAGGCTGTTAAAGTTTCGAAAAGGTTAAAAATGTCCTCCAAAGGTCAAACGAGGCAAGACATTCAATGGGGGGTTTTTTTTTTGACAATTTTAGAGTTTTTGGCCACTCTATTTTTGGCACGGACTTATTACTACCGCAGATTTTAGCCTTCTTTGGCTTAATTCAACTCATGGAAAGCATTTATTTCATTGTATTATATTGCCGTCCTTTGAGCTTGAAATTTTTTTTAAACTTATTGTTCATACTTTTATTCATGCGTTTGTCGTTACTTACGTCTCCACGTGCGGTTCAACATTTTATGTTTCAAAAGTACACAATAGTCTCAATGAAGGAAACCCTAACGCGCAGCAAGATAGAAAGACAGCGAGCTGAACTTGAGTTTATTCGGAAGTTCAAGGTTCTCCCTTTCTTTCCTCACCTTGAGTCAGACACTCGGGCCAGAAATAAAAGCTAACACTTGCCACAGCCATAAAACTAGATTTATCTTTTACTAAACGGCCAGACTGACTTCTTTTTTGGTCTAAAAAGGGCAAAGTATTTACCACAGAGATAAATGTTTTGAAAAAGTACTGCAGCCCACACGCTAAAAAAACCTTACTCATCGCAATACTTGAAAACTCTACCTCAACAATTCTTACCTAGAAAAAAAACGTACCCCGATGCCACAAGACAAAAAGTTTGAGTGCCCTAAAGAAAACTGCAGGTATGCTACCAATGAAAAATCTCACTTCGCCAGACATCTCCAAATCCACGAGCCGCACTCAATTTCCTGCCCTCAGCCCAACTGCTTTTACACCACAAATCGGGAAACAAACTTGAAAAATCACATTTTGGTCCATTCGGAGGGAGAAAAGAGAATAAAATGCCCTTTTTGCCCGTTTACCACCAACTACTCAAGCCACTTGACCAACCACGTCCGCATTCATACGGGAGAAACACCGTATATGTGCCCTGAAGCCGGCTGCAACTATCAGACGACTCGAAACAGTCTCCTGACACAGCATGTCAAAATCCATTCGGACATTAAGCAATTCAAATGCCCGTTGTGCACCCACTCTACGAAACTCAAAAACAGCCTCCAAGAACATTTAAAAAGACTTCATGGAGAGGATGCATCATCGATGGCGTCACAACCCTGCAAAATATGCCCCTTTTCCATCGACATTGTAAACTGCCCCCATTTGATCCATACGCCGTTCCGGTGCCCTAAAAAGGGCTGCAAATTTCAGGGCAGAACTGAAGAAAAATTAAACGGGCATCAATTGACCCACTCGGTGAAAAAACATTTGGAGTGTCCACACCAAGCCTGCAAATTCAGGACGAGGTATAGCAGTCACCTTGTAGATCACATCAAACTCCACCATGACAACCCAGAGAATTTTTTTCAGTGCCCATTTTGTCCGTACAAGAGTAACCTCAAAAAATATGTGAATAAGCACCTGAGATCGGGGATCCATGACGGAGTAAAAAGAGAGCGGAGTTTTAAATGCCCAGAGTCGGGATGCAATTACTCGGCATTTGTGAACACGACTCTGGCCCACCACTTGGAGACCCACAACACTGAGAAATCCTTCAAATGTCCGGAGCCGGATTGTTCATACAAAACGCATCGGAAGCTTCTACTTAAGAATCATGCAAAAGTTCACTCTGGTGAGAAGCCGTGGAAGTGCAACTTATGTTTTAAGACCTTTCGTCATTCTAGCAGTCTCGCATCTCACATCCGGACTCATACAAAGGAAACACTGTACAAGTGCCTAGAGACAGGATGCAAGTTTCGAACCAACTTTAAGCCGTACTTGACCACCCATCTGATGGCAGTCCACTGGAAAGTCCGGCCGTACAAGTGCCCGATTTGCAAGTACTCTGCCACGAGTAAGGCCTATTTGAAACTTCACCAGCGACGAGTTCATGGGATCATGGTGGAAATTCCGAGTTTGGAGTGTACAGTCAGCGGTTGTGGGGTCGTTGCAAAAAACGAGAAGGAGTTGGCCATTCATTTTGCTTCCAGGCATAACCTGCCTTGCGTCTTGGTTTCCAGGGCGATGGTCTAAATTTTTTATGCCATTTTGCCGGTTTTAGATTTTGATGTAGAATATTTCAAAAAGTGGATTTGTTTCCTATTTTATTGTGTTATGTATTGTGTCTAAAGCTTTTAGAACACTCATTGTCAGCTAATTAGAATTTTTAACCAACTTTGCTTAAGAAAATATAATGAGGAATGTGTACAAAATAGCACAGCTCCAATTAAAAGAGATAACTCCATTTGCTCCAACGGACCGAGCTAAATGTCCATTATCGTTTAAATTATCGTTTCTGTCTGAAACTAAAACCATGTTACAGCAGCAGCGGTGTCAATTTCGTTCTCTCGAAATCGACCCGAAATTCTCGTCGTTACGCCCTGACAACCGGGCTGAGATTTTTAATCGTTAGTTAAAGGCCACTTTCCACTCACTAGAACAGGTCAACTTTGCCGCGGATCCGTCCCCCTTTTTTTATAAACCCTCTTCAAAAAACATTCGCCTCACTCTTCAAAACGTTCGAAAACTCCGAATGAGGATTTATCACCGCTGTTTTGATTATTCTTGGATGGCTGGTTTTAACTTTTCTGTAACTTTACCCGCACTTTCCACCGTCTGTCTACTGTCTACACATTGACTCGGTCGACATGTCCGAGCTGCAGGATGCTAATTTTGATACTCTTTTCCCGAAATTTCATCGCCCCGTGGATACAGTTCAGAAGTTGATCATTTCCTTAACCAACGGGCTGGTGAGCGATGATCCATCTTGATCTCCCGCCAGTTGGATGGAAACTTAGAGTTTAAACTCCCCGCGTCTGAAAAAATTTCAAATTTTGAGATTGGTTTCCCTTCCCATTGTTTTTGCTTTCAGAGCTAAACTCAGCTCTAATATCCAGCATGGGGCCCTTTGCCCAACTCCAGTTATGCAGTTTGTCCCGAAAATCTTGTTATTGTTCTCACTGTAAGTCTCGTCACCTCTGTCATCGACAACTCGTTCAGCTGGCTCATGACAATCTTTTCAATGACGGCGACAGCAGTGACTGTTAAATTAAAGGCAGTGTTAAGAACCTATTGTGTACGAAGTTGAGTGACGGCATTTAGTAAAAAAATCTTATCAAACTTCATAAAGTTTGATGCGATTCGACAAGATTGATGATTTGTGATGAGATTTTGAGAAAATATAATGAAAATCTCAAAAAAAATTGTCAATCTTATCAAATCGCACCAGATTTTTACTTAGGGCCTTTTAACTTTAACAGTTGTGAGAATTCTAAACAAAATAAATGCTGAGAATTGTTTCAAAGATTTCTCAAAATCATTGAAAAAATTCTCAGTACTTATCAATTGTTCCTAAATTTTTTAAGGAATTCTCACAATTTTTATTTTACTTTATTTTGTTTTTAAATTTTAGAAATCTTAAGAATTTTAAATTTTTTTGAAGTTTTTTTAATTCTTGGAAATAATCAAATGTTTGGGAATTTTGGTAAGTTTTGAGGATAGGCCAAAGAATTTTGTCAACAAGCTGAAAACTTTTTGAAAGCAGCCCGATCACGCGTTTTGTTACTTTTTCTACGGTAGGTCACTAATCGGATAATTTTTTTTACATTTATCTTAAACCAGTTTAATTTTTTTTGTCCCTGATTTGTTGCCTGGGAAACGGTCGTTTTTTTAAAAACGTGTAAACAATACAAACCAATGATTACAACAAAGGATTTTAAAGTTATTCTGTTTGTTAAACATCTTCAAAGAGGTGATTTCTCATATTTTTGCTTTTTCTGGACAAAAATAAAATTATCGACATCAAAATACAGTTCAAGGCATGAAATTTAGCCCGACATAGAAATGAAGAAAAACTCGCTGGTTAAGAGCAAAGGGAGTTTACCAGAAAGAACCGGGAGAAAACCCTCGAGAAAAAGCCTAGGTTCCAACAAAGTGGGTGTTAGCCCGTCCTCACAAGATCAATCAAGGAAGCAATCAGGTAAAATGTTTAAAATGGCAAATAGTACAGTGTAAAGCAAACTTCAAAAGTTGCCGCCTTTCAATTGACATTGAAACTTAAAGTGTTTCGGCGGGATTTCTAGCAGCTTTAAAACATTTTTTCGCCTGAACGGTTAAACGAGGATTGTAATTTTGTTGACAATGTATCATGAATATTTAGGAACATCCCAAAGGAGAAGATCGAAAGAAAGGGCGGAAGGTGCGGAACATAAAATTAAAAGGGCAAGTGTTGAAGTTGAGGCTCTCGAAACCGTACATCACGACGATGACCAAGGTCAAGGTCAAGGTCATGATCACGGCCAAGGTCAAATTCAAAATCCAAGTGTACATGGGCATGAAAGTGAGCATGGAAGCCAGACGCCGACGCCGAGTCAGGAAATGGCTGTGACTGCCCTCCCAAGTTACCGCACCACCGATAATAATCGCAAGGGCGGCTTCAATCCCGCCAAATGTTGCTGTGGGGGGAATTTGCGGCAAGCCTGCCAAGTCTTTGCAATTGTTGAAATTGTAAGAAATTAAACCTTAAATTGTTCGCCTTAATTGGAATTTTGCTGTATAAACTGAAAAATGCCGACCCTTTACTTTTCTTTTGCTGTATAAATAAACAGGTGTTGGCCGTAGTATATCCGGTTTCGGTTTTCACCATCCTCGTGGTATGTATGTATAATGTGCATGTATTAATACTTGTTGTTTTTGTTTTTTGAAACGCATCCTTGAATTTTTTGTGCGCCATCTTTTAAAACAACTGCTCATCATTTGTAAATTATATATGTGATACATGCAAATATGGAAAGTTTGTTAATCTTGATAAATGTATCTTTGTATTGAAACCCACGTTGATTAGCCGTTTATCAACCCGAATTTGAAAGACTTTGACAACTACGAGACCATCAATTATGCCGACATAAAAACCACCGTGATATGTACGTGAGCGCGGGGAGTACATATCATTTTCTATCATATTTGAAGCTTTTGCTCCACAGCTTACTGTTTTGCCAAAGGCAATAGAAATGTTGAGGTTTTGAAGATGTTAAATACTGTAATTTTCAAAGTATTTGTTGGGTGACACCGTAGCGTCAGTCAGTCATTCAGTCAGAAATTAGGAATCGAGTAAATACATGTGCCATATTTTGGAACATGGGGGTCAAATTTAAAATACTACCCAAATTAGTTAGAGCACGTAAAATGAACAAAAATTGGCAGATTTCGAACTTTTATGATGCAGAAAACTGAATTCAAACGAACCGAAAAACGGGAACAAATACCACGTCGCCGGATTTCTGTGCAATTAGTTTCTTGGACTAAATATGCGTTTTTGTCATTTTTAGTGCTTTTTTGACATTTTTAGTAATTTTTGGCCGTTTTTAGTGGTTTTTTGACATTTTTAGTGATTTTTGGGCATTTTTAGTGATTTTTGGTAGTGTTTAGTAATTTTTGGTCGTTTTTAGTGATTTTTGGTAGTGTTTAGTGATTTTTGGTAGTGTTTAGTGATTTTTGGTCTATTTTATAGATTTTTGCTTTACTTTAGTAAATTTTGGTCATTTCTAGTGATTTTGTCGTCTTTGAGCCGTTTTTGGTGGTTTTTAGTGATTTTTGATCATTTAAGGTAATTTTTGGTGATATTTTGTTCTTCAGTAGTTTTGTGTACCTTTAGATGCAATTAAGGGAATATAGACATTCGGTTTTTTTATTCGAATCAAAAATCCTGGTCTGCAAATTACTTGTTGGGTTATTTTGGGTTCACAACAATTCGAAATATAGCGCTTTTGGTTCAGCATCTACTTACTTGAAATTTTAGGTCGTTAGAGTAATATTTAAGTGACTGACGCCACTGTGTCAACTAACAAGTAATTTGCTCACCAACACTACTTGGCAATTGCAATAAATCTGTCTAAATTCTTTTAAAAAATTTATTCATTCACTGACATGCTTGTGTGCAGTGGGAATTCTCTGGTTGTTTGCAGAGTGGATTGTCTGCATCATCCTAGCCGTCACTCTCTCTGTTGCAGTGGCCGCGGTAATAATTTACTCCTAAAAATGAATTTTATGATTAAAATTATTTTTGAAAATTTTTAAAAACTGGAAAATTGTCAACTTTAACGGTAGGCGAGTAAGATATGCTGCCTGATCCACGCGGGCTTTGCGGTTCTGCAGATGCTTTTGTTTTTAATGGCAGTCATCTCCTTAATTTTTTTTGTTGCGGAGAAGGACATTAAGGGAATTTGTGAAAAGTATTCCAACGAAGAAGATGAAAATAAATTTGAGGATTACTGTTCGGCCGGCGAAGGAGCCGCCATCTGGTATATCGTGATCGGTACGATTCAGATTCCCTTTTACGCCTACTGCGCCGTCATATCGATCGGGCTTTATACCAAATACAAGGCGGGCATCTTGTATACAGTCAACTGCTGTGGGTGCTGCGGGGATCGAAAAGACCGGGTCGAGGTCCAGGAAGTCAATGTTAAATATCCTCCAAATTCAGGCCCACCTCCACCACCAATGGTATTCGTACAACATGAGGACGGACGACAAGAGAGGGTAAATCTACCCCCTCCAACCCCCACTTGAATTTTCTGCAATTTTCTGTGTACAACAAAATGCATCTTTTGCTAAAGTTCTTTAATAAACTTTTTTCACCTTCAAATTTACTTGTTCCACTGTCATTTGTTTCCATTGTTTCGTTTCTTTTTTTACCTATCTTGCGTTCATTCGGATATGTTTAGCGAATTTTATTGAAGACAAAGTGAAATTTTTTTCAAAGAAGCCGAATTGACCGTAACATTAAGCCATCAATGCCCTGGCCAATGCCAATGACCTTTCAAAAAAATGCAAAAAAACTACGCTTGACGGACAATTTTGTTCGTTTCATGACCTTGAAATGTACCCCCGTGAAAGTCTGCTTCCTTGGACCACGTTGTCTGCCAAATCAATAAATGAAAAAATAAAACAAATCGGGAGGCGGGAATTTCAAAAAATTTAACAATTTTAATTAGCCAGCGTTTTGACTTTTATTGCAAAGCTTTTCCAAAGGTTTCATCATGGGCCTCATCCGATTCAGTTTTTTCCAAAGCCTCCTGCTCATGGAAAGCGTCTACCCGTTTACAAATACCGTTAAAAAAACAAGAAAATAAATATGTATATCCATGAAATACATTAAAAAACATGCATCAAAATATTAATCGGTTTTTACTTTATACTTTGCTGCCTCTTTCACACTTACTCAATGCTCGACGTTGAGGATTCCCCAGTCCTTTCCGCCATTCAGCCGAAGTTTCGTGTACGTGAAGAAGGGCGAAACACGCCACGATCAAAAAAGTCGTTAAAAGTTTTGCTTGCATTCTTATTTCTTGCAAATCCACCCACAGTTGAAGCCGCCCAAACTAACAAAACGAAACGTTGTGTGTGGAGAAAAATTTTAAACTACAATTGTTACCTACCTCTTCGTCTTCCAGGGTTCTTTAATGTATAAACATGAAAGATTCCTTCCTTTTGTACTATTAAAGTCACGGTGGTTAAACGCATGTGCACAGCGATTAAGGTTCATTAAAGACTTTTAGCAGCATTACTAAAGTGAATTTTTAGTGACAAAGGCAAAAAAGCTAACGACTAATTGAATTGTAATTAATTTTTGATCAATTTCAATGCTGGTTTTTTCCTTTGTTTGTCTCGATTTGATGTTTAAATCTGTGGGATTTCCGTATCAAGCATATAATGGAACGAAAATAAGTACACCGCTGCACTTGCTGCTGCATCATATTCCAAAAAACTAAGGAGCAGTTCCTGCTTTTGGTTTTTTGTACAAATTACCATAGTTGGAAATCCCTAATTATTGTAAATTTCTGAACATTGAACATTGAATTTAAAATGAAAAAAACTAGCCAAAGACTCTACTCAATGTGAAGCGCATCTCAAATTTCGTTTTTTCCGTTGCCCTGGAAACGGCAATAATGTACATTTCTATGTAAAAAACCATATTAAACCAGCCATAGCATTTTATTTATTAATCTAGAGCCCCAAATAAAGCCAAAAAATGAAAGGGCAGGAGTTTAATTTAACAAAAAAACATCTGGAACGTTAATTGACGAAAAAATGTTGTCTAATTACTTTTTGGTAATTACGTTGTTTATCTATTGACATGGTAGATACAAATTAGTTACTTGTTACTTCAACAGTTAACAAACCCACCTAATTGGAACGTTAATTGAAAAAAGTTGTTGTCGAATTACTTCTTACAATTACAAAACTTCTGCGGGAAATAATCAGAACAGTAAAAAAATTCACAAGGATGTTGAAGCTCTGCTCTGCAAACATTTTTTACGACAGTAAATAATATAAGGTGTTCATTTTAATATTACCTCTTAATGACGGAAAAAACAGGCGCTCTGCAATTAAAACGATTGGCGATTTAATTGCCTCTCGGTGACCTTTAAAAGAAGCTACAACATTTGGAAAAGCATTAGTTTGACTTCATTAGCTTTTGAGTCTTAACCTTACACATCAACTTTACTTTTTACACAGCCAACTCAGTTTCTTATCCGAGTCTAACAAACTTGTTCCAGCACATTGCCAGGCAAAAGTATAAAAGATGCAGCCAAAAGTTCTTTTCGTGTTTCTCCTCTTGACAATTTTTGCCGTTGGAATGTCCGGAGCTTTGGAAGCCGGCGGTAAATCTGCAGCTTGAATAATATTACATTTGCATAAAAATAAAATTTTAAATTTTATCATTCTGCTTTGAATTTAAATTTGAACGTAATTTTTTCGTCGGTTTTTTTGTCATACAAACTTTTAGAACCCCTTTGCCCTGTGTTCTCGGGAGCAGCTGAGAGCTTGTGAGATAACAATATTAATAATAATTGTGTTTTGTCTTGCGTTTTATGTGTAAAGCCCGTGAGCCGAGAGAGACCTGCGTTGCATGTGCTGCAAGGTATTGCAAGTACGTTTGTGAAGGAAACGACGACGGCGATGACTGTCAAGACTGCAGAAAAGATGTAGTAGCAAGGAACTGCGGCGAGTGCGAATTCTCTAAATGAATCTCCCGTCAATCAATAATAGTCCACCCAATTTTCCGGAATTGAAGAAGAATCGGAATTCATACAACCTTACTAACAACTTCTGTGACGATGTTTGCTTATGCACCTCATAAATTTCTTTGTTTTATTTGTCAAATTTTCTGACTGTTCAAGTAGTATTTTTAACAGGCAGTAGTTTTTTTTCAGTCAACATTCTGTGAGTTCAAAGTTGAGAGGTGAATAAAAAATATGCAATGAGCTATATATAACTACCTGCGAGAAATCATTATGAAATGTGCAAAAAATAGGACTGGGTGGCGAGGGAAACAGAAATTTTTATTCACCGTCCCGCCCCAAATCCCATTTTGTAAAATATAATATATATAGTGGACCTACTCCAGTCTCAATTATCGAGCATAAAAATTATTTGGCCAACAAAATGGCGGAAAAAAGGCACAGAAAAGTATCATTTTAAAGTTTGATAAATCCCTTCACCGTCATGGCTCAAGGTAAGGGTTAACCAGTTTTTTTCCCGGCTTGCCCTGGTTTTTATTGGATATGATATAGAGCAGAAAAACAACGCCCATTAGGATGCAGAACAAAAACTTCTTAATACACTTGTAGTCCTTTTCTCGTTTAGTCTTAATCGGGACGTTATACATCTCGAGCTCAACCGATCTGGCAATCGGATCCCGTCTCAAATGCTGGAACCGAACTCTGGGGGACGCAGATGCCAAAGGTCGTAGCCAATCCATCAAGTCTATTGCAAAGGTCAAGAAATTTCATATTTAAGTCATTCTCGAGAAGATGATGTAATTAAATAAACTGCAGATTTCAGCCGTCGGCCAAATTTTGTAAAAATACTTGAATTTTTTAAACGGTTTGTAATTTTTACATATAAATGTTGAAAAATCTTGGAGATGTTTACCTTTAGGACTTTGATTATGGTCGTAATAGAAGGTGACCTGAAGATCCGTCAGAGGTTGGAGAAACTCTCCTTAAACGTTCGCTGAAATCAGTGCTGGAGCCCAAAAATAATCGTCGCGCCAATTATCCTCAAATATTACATCGAGCTTTTGTAAACCTGCAAATTAAAAAGGTGACATTTTTTTGACACCATGACCTTTTAAAAATTGGTATCTACATTTGACCTAAATTTTGGCCTCACCTATTAACCCATGGACTGACTGGGGCGTGGAAACCAGCTTCCTTAACACGGGGTCAAGATTTGGATACCTTGCCTTTCTGGCGTACGCCCCAAGGCGAATGTTAAACGAAAACGACCGAATACTGAACTTTGACCTGGGCCCTAAAAACGCCAAAATGAAGCTCTGGAGGTTTATCGCGTCCAAAATGATCACGTTTTGAATGTTCGGGAATAATTTCTGTAGCATCTCGAGCCACGGTAGGGGCAACTTTTGTTCTCCCGCTCGCTCGCCCATCAGTTTGCCCTCTACAAGGCACTCGGGACAAAGTTCCAAGTTGGTCACCGACCTGTACACGATTTTAGGGTCACGATCCGAATTCGAATTTTCTAAGGTCATCCAATTTTGCCATCCCGTTTCGAGGGCTAGAGAAAGTGTTTTCAAGGATGGAAGTGGGTCGTTGTGAAATCTTCCGGTTTTTCCCGGGTTAAAAAAATGCTGGATATTTCTGTCTTTGCCAATTTTTAGCTGGAGTTTCTGGAGATTGGTGAGAGGCAAAATACCGCGGTCCAACAATGGAAAGTTGAAAATTGGAAAATCTCTCAATTTCAAAATTTTGAGACTATTTTGACTCATTTTGAGAATTCGGAGGAAAGGTTGAATCCCCGCTTCGGCGTTTACTCGATAAGCCTCC
>JAQIVE010006933.1:0-10977 GCA_034698285.1 Sminthurinus bimaculatus | reverse complement strand
ATGGTTCCTGAGATATGATTTTTCTTTATTGTGAATACACATATTGATCACCCTGTAGTATGTTTGTTACTTGACATATTGTAAAAACCAAAATACTCTGTATAATTTTTATATAATATATACAAGTGTTGAACTAATAGTAAAAGATTGTACATTGTACAATGATAATCTTTACTTTCGATAACAAAAAATATACTAAATTTACATAGTAATGTTGTTAAATTATCTATCAGTTAGAACGTTTTACAGTGGTAATTCTAAAAGTGCTAAATCCCAAAAGAACAAAGTTTTCCAAAGTTTTGAATGTAGTCAGAGACTTAGACATTAAATTCGAAATAGTTTAAAGTTCTTGTAAATATATCTGCATAATATCATGAAAACATATTGTATTTTATTTCTTTATGCCGGTAAATGTTTACTCGACTCGAGAAATCCAAGTCAAAGCGCAAGGGAATGTACCAAACTAATAAAAAAGAAAAATTGACTTTGAAGAAGCGTGACTTTAAAATGTATACTGTGTATGTATGTTTGTGGGAGTAGTTAATATACTATTAATTATATATTTCGATATAAAATGGGAAGATGTGTGTATGTGAGTTTTTGAGTTTCAACTCTTGGCTGTATAGAAATATAGAAAACGAAAAAAGAAATAATGAGCCAGAACTTTATCACGAAAACCCCAGGGATCGGAAAGCGAAACAAAAAAGATTACCCAGAGCATTATGTATAATATGCTGACGCTAATAAAAAAATACATACACGCTGACCAAGGAAGGACAGAAATCTTGTTGGAAATAAAAAATCCCCAAGAGTTTATGAAAAATCAAATTCCTTTCCTACATTTATTTAAAATACATATCTATTTTAACAGAGTTTCCCAGTCACTTACTTATACACTGTGCACAAACTCTCTGCCACTTCCTCCTTTCACCATGAAAAAATACACTGTAACTACACCCTGCATTTTCCCTGTAAATATGGTTATGCAACTTGCTTTCAGTGGTAAAGACTCACCTGGGAAACAATTCATCAAAAAAAAGCGTAAGGTCAAAGTTCAGACTTGAAATGAATTAACGTCAGAAATAAAATTCCAACAGCCGTGTGTGGTTGTTTTGATCCAGACAAATACTTTGATACACATATTTGCAAAGCAAAAGTTTCAACTTGCACCGTTTTGATGTGTGTTCATTTTCAATGCTGCGGAATGCTGAATAGACCTGGAATGCTACTGAAAACCCCGGTTTGACATGCAACTATACAACAAAATAAATTGACATATCGATCACTCTTCTTCTTTCTCACTTTTCATACGATTTTTCCAGCCAAATCAAAGGCTATCTACTATCTACATACATACTGCATATACTCACTACACACAGCAAGCTGCTACTACCTGATAAGCCCTTTGTTGCTCTCGACTCCGAGACTCTCATTCGGATTAGATTTGGATTTTTGAATTGATAAGTTTTATACACATACCAAAAAGAGAGCAGAGGAGAGATTACGACGGATTATTCCGTATTCATCAGACAGTCTCATCGTCAGTTTCGTCATTGCCAGTCACCATCAGTCGGCAGAGCAAACTTTAGAAAATCCTGGAGATTAATGATTAAATTAAGGCAATACACTGATACCTTAATGTCCAATACTTTGCATACACTCTAAAGTATTAAATGACGATAATACTCGTTTGATGCCGTTCATTATTAAAAGGATGAAAGCAAAGCTCCGATCAAAGGAGAAAGTTAGATTTGGACTTAAAAGTACATAAATGCAAGCAAAAGTATAAAGTATACACAGGGTAAAAGAGAAAGTAACTGCCATTAGTTACTACCCGAGATTTGTACTAATGCACATCCTTTTATCTTATCTTTCCTCATGGCTTGCAAATTCCCATCGCCAACTACACACACGTATGAACTAAAGCAAACTATTGAACCGTTGTTTCATTTTATACTTTATTCTTATACATTATACACACAGGCACCAAAAACAAGTTTCAACTCATATCTAATAAAAATACAAAAGAATTTGTGTGCAAAGTATCAAAGAAAAGGTCCAACCTTTCACACATACACACGTTCAGAAATTCGGATTTCAGAATACAGGTAGATAAATCGAGAGGAAACATGCAAGGTTAAAATTGTTTCCACAACATAACATTCCAAAAGATAAAACTATTATCTATTCTTTACATATGTATGCAAGTATTTAGATTTTATACAGTAGCATTTATGCATATCATCTTTTAAAAGGGAAAAAGTCCATGTAAACTTTCTACGGAAAATAATGATGTTTGTGCTGTAACTGCCCCTTTGTAGTATTTTTAATTTTCTAAGATATCTTGTAAATAAAAAGGATTCGCGAAAAACGTGTCTCGATTATGCATTACACACTGCTCCATTATTTTGTAGATGTGTGTAAAAAAGAAAAAAAGAAAGAAGGTCATTTGGTTTGAACCTTTATTCGTTTACATACATACGTATAACATACAGAGAGATGAGCTGATGATAAACGAGCTAATAAATATTACAATATACTCACATTGACTACAGAACTACAGACACACTTTCCTTTTCCTTGTATTTTCATTTTCTATAGAAAAGTCAAACTTTCTTTCTACAATAACGAAATATGCATACAAATAAAATGTCTGCTTTTCTTTTCAAATAGACCTCAGATACACAGTCGGCGAGTCAAGTTTTATTGGCAATGGAAGGAGAATATTCAAAGAAGTTGTACATTGTAGATACATTTACAGACAAAAATTGTATTGTATTATAGTACTGTATTGTATATCATATGATTGCCCATCCTTCATATCATGCATAGCCTTATTTATATTACGTAGCATCCAATCCAAGCAAAATAAACTGAAACTGACTGTTGGATTTGGATTTGGACTCGGGCACATGTTTTAAATTCCAGGTGGAATGATATTAGACTTTCTCCAGCTTTCTCCTTTGTCCACCTCACTTTACGCTTCATTTCGGTGATGAAAGTCACCGGGTGCTGACCGGGGAGAGAGAACAGACAACGTTAGATAGAAAACAGGCAGAAACTTTTTGTAAAGACATAAAAACAAAAGCCACAGCGTGTTCTTCTTCTGCTCTAACACAATATTTGATATTCTAGCAATAAGATAATGCACATAGATACTTGCATATTTATACTCACGCAGCTGTTCAACATTTTTGGCCTTCTTGTTGTATTGTTTTTTCTAAATATTATATAGTGCCCCCGTTGACAATCAAGTTTTGCCAATAATATTTAAAATAAATTAAATCGCCTGTTTTCCATTGAATGTTGAAAAAAGGACAAAAAAGTTGAAAGTAAAATATGGCAGGGAAGCCAAAGAAGAGCAAAAAGGATGCAACCGCTGGAATTTACAGTCCGGGTCAAGATCTCCGGTTGGACTTTATTTTTGACTATGTGACTCGCTCCTTAAAGTGCAAAATGGACAAGTGGATCAAGTTCCTCACCACGATTGAGTGTAAAACGGCACTCATCGACTTTCTAGAGGAGCCGGAACAACTTGTGCGTAATTTGATTTTAACACCATCAATTTTACTCATATATCTTAGTTCATATAAAAACGTATCTGTTTTTATGTGTCTTAACAACCCTATTTTTTTAATTCAAGTGCGTGTATGCTCTGCTTTATTTACAATTGATTTTTGTCCATGTTTTCAATTTTTGTAGAAGTTCATCCTGTACATAAACAGCGTGGGCATTCTCACAATCAGCGAGTCGTATCCAACGCCCGTGAAGACAAAATCGTGTTATTTTATCAAGAAGCTTCCAGTGTCCATCCTCAAAGAGGCAGGAGCGACAATAAAGGACAAACTAATCTACGGTGACCTTGCTCATCAGCCCCTGGAAAATTTAGTTGGGGTCGTCGAGGATGTAATTCATACAAAACATTATAGAAAATTATGATGCAAAATTGCATACAATAATTATTTATAGAACTTTAGTACGACTGTGCTGTTTTGTGTCATTTTATCAGGTGATAAGCCCCATGATTTCAGTGGACATGTATGAGCCTCGTTGGCCGGAAACTGTGGTTCTAGACGTGAGACAACGAACTCAGGAAATCTCCGGCGTATTGCGGAGCATCCAAGGCCAGCTCAAGGGGAAAACTTGGCTTCCTCTTCCCCTTAAGCTGGAAACACTGCTTTTACAGTCCTCACACGAAAATGAAGGGAGCAACGGAGCAAACGACGACTCGGGTCTGGAGCTGGATTCTGCCCCATTCCGCCACGAGCTGGAGACAATCGTCGTAAAATGGAGCCAACAAATCTCCGAAGTGCTTCATCAGGACTCCGCTGAGCTGTTCAACGTGTCCCATCCCGCCTCAAAGGCCCATCCAACTCCCAATTCCGAGCTCCTCTTCTGGGAGCACCGAGTCTCCGACCTCCAGTGCATCTTTGACCAGCTCAACTCGCCCCCCGTTGTGAAGCTCGGGAGTCTGCTCAAGTCATCAAAGTCCAACTACTGGCGCTGCTTCAACTCTATGCACCACAACATTGCTGGGAGTCTGGAGGAGGCCAAAAGTATCCTCGTGTATCTCAAGCCCCTTCGTCGACACATTGAGGCCCTGACCCTGTCCACCTTTGACAATCTCCCCGAGCTCCTCCGACCCCTTATGCACTCCCTCTGCTTCCTCTGGGTCTATTCCCCCCACTATCGGACCGCCTCCAGGATCATCATCCTCCTCAAGATGATTTGCAACCTCATCATCGAAATGGCCCGCATCTACCTTAGTGGCTCCCTCGTCTTTCAAGTGGAGGCGGAGGAGGGGTGGGCCAAATCCAAATTAGTCGTCTCCTCCCTGGAATTCTTTAGGGAACTGTATGAAGCCCACAAGCTGGGACTCTTTGCCTACTTCGAGCCCGGGGATGAAATTGTCGATTGGGATTTCATGCCCAACCTCGTCTTTGAACGCTTCGACCGTTTCCTGGATAAAATGAAGAGACTTGAAGGTATCTTTGAGACGACGGTCGAGTTCTACAAATTGGACAAGGTTGAGATTGGAGGTAGTATGGGCAAAACCCTGGGCTCTCAAATTTTCGCCTTGTATGACGATTTCCAGGAATATTTTCAAAAATTCTCAAGCCTCTCGTATGACTGCAGCGATCCTGAGGACAACAGTTTTGAGCAGGATGCTCTGCTCTTTGACCAAAAGGTTTATGACATTGATCAACGGCTCAGCTATGTCATCATTCAGGCCATGGACGACGCTCATGTCCCTGAGTCCGCCTTTAAACTCGTCACCGTATTGGGGTCGCTTCTCCAAAGGCCCATCATAAAGGCCGACTTTCAGCCAAAATACCAGTTTTACATCCAGCTCATTGAGAAAGATATTGACTTGCTGATGGACCAATTTCACGAGTATTGTGCTGGAGTTGAGGACTTGGAGGACAGTTTCAATATCAATATCAATGGAAAGATAGCCGTGAAAAATTTCCAGCTCCAGCCCTACCTCCCACCATACTCGGCCTTGGCCCACTGGGTCAAGGACGCCATGACCCGGGTCACAACCGCCATCACGCAGTTCCAAAGTTTGGAGCTGGCCATTGAAAAAGAGGGACCGGGCATCGACCTACTCAATAAATATGGCGAATTTATGAAAACCATGAAGGACTTTCAGTATCAAACCTTTTCGTCCTTTTGCCAAAAGATGACGACAGAGGCTCCAGGATATTGGCTGGAAAAAATCCTGAAATTTGAATCCATGTCTGACAATATTATTGATCGTAACAAACATAAAGGAAACAGCAACAAAAATACCAAGGAAGCGGGGGAAAAGGAGAAAGAAATCCTTGTTGTAAATTTAAATCCAGGGCTCGCCTCCGTCTTCAAAGAGGTCAAGTATCTAAATATGGCTGGATTTTCTCTGGATGAAATGCCTTCGGAGGTTGTCCAGCTATACCGGCGAAAATCCTCTTTTCGTAAGAATACCATCTACCTAAATCGGATCTGTCAGTGGTACAACCAAATCTACAAGGATATCTCAGAAGTCGAACTGACGATTTTGAAGAATCGGCTGGATAAGCTCAAAACCATGGTAATGGAAGGCACGGAGAAAATTACCTGGAGAGACGGCGAGGATATTGAGCGGTTTATCGGAGTTTTGTTGGAGCCCACGAAGAAACTACAGGGACAGCTGGAGAAATCCAAGGAAAATCTGAGGAAACTGGAGGAGCTCATTAACGGCTGGCAGAATCCTCCGCTTTTCACGAGACTCCACAACAGTCGCTTCAATCTCCTTCAGATTGAGTTTGAGAGAAGCCAAAGTTCAAATACCGAAAAGAAGGAGACTAAGCCTAATTTCATCCAAAAGAGATATGAACAGATTTTAAAGGTGTCCAAGGAGATTCATCGTCTCGTTCGGGAAAATGAGGACCTTCTTCGGAATACTGATAGTCAAAATACTCAGACTCTGGATGAAACGCCCCTTCAAGTTGAAGTTGAAAATGCACTTGTAAATAGTGAGATTAGCCAAGTTGAAAATAGAAATTCAAAGGAAGTGTCGGATGAAATGTGGAACATTTACTTGGACTCGATTGACTCCATGATTTTGGATGGACTGATAAAGACGATGGCCGTATCTCTGGGCTATCTGATCGACCACACAGACGCTCACTTGACCCCTTCGCCGTTCCTCCAGGTCACGATGGGGCTGAGGAATGGGGACCTGGCCTTTGACCCAGCGCTGGATGCCAACCTGGATAACAGCTTTGAAAAGCAGGTCGAGTCCATAGTTGATGCCATTTATCACCGGGCCAAGCTGATCCCGCGGGTTAAAAACTCGAATCGAATTGACTATTTTTTTGAGGATGAAGTTTTTTCGGAAAATAATTATTTCGAAGAAGTATGCCAAAATGAGGATTTGCAGGACATGCACAGTGAATTGATATCAAGAGCAAGGCTCGTAGTTCAACATTGTTTTGAGTACATCAAAAAGTTTGAGAGGTACTTCTTTTTTTTCAAAATCATAATCATCGGTTTTAAAATTTGTAATTTTTTTAAAAAAATGCCTGTTTTTTTAGGTTCCGATATCTGTATGAAGAAGGTCATGGCGATCCTTTACAAGCCTTTCCAAAACTGTCTCAGGAGGGAACAGAAAAAAATATGGATCAATTACCAACTTTAATGGACCAAACCCAATTTGATTCAGCGGAAAATCCGAACGAAAATCAAAACCAAGGAGACGTCCTTGAAGAGCCCGCAACTCTGGAGCAGTTCAAGTTTGCCATCGACACCTTTGAAACAATTTTGGTGGAAGTGGAGGCCTTTGATTCAGTGTTGATTTTGGAAAACTGGTTTCGTTTAGACATGCGTCCTTTCAAGGAGTCCTTGAAGAATCAAGTGAAGGGATGGTCCCTCATGTTCAAGCAGTATCTGATCGACTCGGTTATTGGGGGACTGTCCGAGCTAGAGTCTTTTATCAAGGTGACGGAAGTGGGTCTGCAGCAAGGTTTATCCGACGGAGATTTGCAAACCCTGATCTCGGTAATGGGACTCCTTCATCAAATTAAACAGAGGACCAAGACCACTGATGTCATGTTTGGCCCCATCAAAGAATACATTGAGCTCCTCAAGACTTATGACTATGAGCTGCCTGAATCCGTTTTTGTTCAGCTGGAGGATCTCCCAGAAAAATGGGCTCAATTAAAGAAGCAAGCCTATGTAACCCGCGTACAAGTTGCACCACTTCAAGCAAGCGAAGTTTCTTCGATAAGGAAACGAATCTTGGAATTTGATGCAAAGCAAGTTGCTCATCGAGAAATGTTCAACGAGTGTGGCTTTTTTGAGTAAGTTCAAAAAGTTTTGTACTTTGCAATAAAATTTATTTGTTGGGCTTTTTAAAAAATGAAATGCACACTTTTTCAGTATAAACTGCCCTTTTCCCTATCACGAGCTAAATATCGCTGAACGGGAAGTCTGCGAGCTTGAAACCGAGTATCAAGGAATTTTCTCAGCGGCTAAATTGTTTGAAGTCTCTGTTCCCGATCCTCGGGCTCTAAAGCAGTGTCGGAAGGAACTACGTCTAGCAAAGAGTCTTTGGGACTTTGTAAACATTCTTGATACAACAATCGAGGACTGGAAAATGTCTCCGTGGCAGAAAGGTAAGCTAAAAAAATCTGACCAAGTAAGTATGGATTTTTAAAGTTGTAAAGTATTAACACAGTTTTTTGTCCTACCATATATAGTAAATGCTGAAATGATGGACATGGAGTGCAAACGAATGGCCAAAGAGGTCAAGTCCATGGACAAGGATGTCAAGCAGTGGCCACTCTTCCTAAATCTAGAAGCTACGATTCGAAACATTATTTCCTCGCTCAAGTCCGTCAGTGAACTACAGAACCCGAACATTCGACGGAGGCACTGGCAAGAACTGTTAAAGTCAACCAAAATCATGCCGCGACTCATCGACAGACTAATCGATAAATTCGTCAAGGATGAAACCACAACTCTGGCTGATCTTTACGGACTTAACTTGCACAATTTTGAGGAGGAAGTCAAAAATGTGGTAGACAAAGCGGTGAAAGAGAGCAGCATGGAAAAAATACTTGAGGTAAGAAAAGGGAAGACTTCTAAAAGAAAAATGCATGAATTTTTTTAAAGCTTGCGTATGTATACACTTAGGAAGTTAAAATATACTTTTTTAAAAATTGCGTAAACAATTTTTAGATGCTAAATAGCACATGGGCAGTCCTGGAATATGGCTACGAGTTTCATCCTCGGACTGGGACGCAGCTCATTAGTGTGTCGGAAGAGCTTATCGAAGTTTTGGAGGATAATCAAGTCCAGCTCCAAAACATAGCAATGTCCAAGTGTGTGCATAAAAATTCTTCACATTAAACCCTGATCGAACAATGGAAAGTAATTTTATGTGCTAATTTTTCCCAAATTTTTTTCATTTAGATACATTGCATTTTTTCACGAGGAAGTTGAATCCTGGCAAAATAAACTACTACAAGCGGACAGTGTAAAAAATATTTGTTTAAAAATAATTCATAATTTTTCATATAATTTTTTCAAAGAATTTAAGCAGTTTTAGCATCACTCGCAATTTTTTGTACAGGTTCTTTCAACTGCTATTGAAGTTCAAAGAACGTGGTGCCACCTCGAGTCTATTTTTATTGCAACAGATGACATCCGCAGAAATTTGCCGGAGGACTCCGCTCGGTTTGATAAAATTGACCTAGATTTTAAAGTAAGTTGGATTTGTTCGGATTTTCATGTTTTCATATAGAAAAAACTAGAAAAAAATCGATGAATTTTTTAAAAAAATTTCATCCACAGAGCACCCTGACTTTACTTTACAATACAAAAAACGTAATTGAAGGAACGAATCAACCAGAAATATTTCCTCGGCTAGAGGCCATTCAAAAGGAGCTCGCAGTGTGTGAGGTAACAAATTACAATCTAGCCATTCTTACCTTGTGAAATAAAAAAAGTAACTAATTTCAAATACATTTTTTGTCTTTTTTGCAAAACTAGAAAGCACTGGCGAATTATCTGGAGACAAAGCGGCTCAAGTTCCCCCGTTTTTACTTTGTCTCGTCGGCGGACCTCCTGGACATTTTATCCAGTGGCAACGAGCCAAGTCAAGTCGGTCGACATCTCACCAAGCTCTTTGACTCAATCTGTGCCCTTCAATTTACTCCTTTAGAACCACAAACAAGTAGCATCCCAGAAAATCCACAAAGTCCCAAATCGAAGGGTAAGCCCCGTCACATTCCAGTACAGCCGAAATTCACCAAAGTTGCCCATGCGATGAAGGCAAAGGACGGGGAGATTGTTGAATTTGTAGAATTGTGCGAGTGCATCGGAGCTGTGGAGATTTGGCTGTGTAAATTGGAGCAAACAATGCGCTCAACGATTCGCCACTACCTCCGGCTCTCGGTTTACGACTACCCCACTAAGGCTAGAGAAGTTTGGATCTCGGACTACATGGCCCAGGTGGCTCTTTGTGGAACTCAAATTTGGTGGACGACGGAGGTCAACGCAAACTTCACGAAACTCGAGGACGGCTATGAAAATGCTCTCAAGGACTATTACAAGAAGCAAGTGAGCCAGCTCAACACTTTGATCGACCTTCTATTGGGGGAGTTGACGAGCCAGGAAAGACAAAAGATCATGACGATTGCGACGATTGACGTTCATTCGAGGGACGTTGTGGGGAAGCTGATCCAGATGCGGATCGAGAGTGGACAAGCATTCCAGTGGCAGAGCCAGCTGAGACATCGATGGGAGGACGAGACACGTAACTGTTATTCCAACATTTGTGATGCGCAGCTTCGCTATCTCAACGAGTATTTGGGAAATACTCCAAGATTGGTGATTACACCCTTGACTGATCGGTGCTATATTACGCTAACGCAGAGCTTACACTTGGTTATGGGCGGGGCTCCCGCCGGACCTGCTGGTAATCAAAAAATAATAGTGACCATTTTGTGCTTAAGTTTTATTTTTATATTTCCCGTCTTATTTGTTTCTCTTCCATTTTTTGTGCTGGTTTCATTTTTCTTGTTTTTTTGTCAGATTTTTTAAAATTTTCCCTCAATTTTCTACCTAATTCTCATTTTTCTCCCATTTTACCGCATGTTTTTAATTTTTTCTGCATTTATTCAGTTTTGGGCTGTTTAATTTATTTCCGTGTACATTTTATGAAATGACGTTGATAACACTTTTTGATTTGTTTTAGGGACTGGAAAGACTGAAACTACCAAGGTAAATATTGAATAATAAAAGTCTGTTCATTAAAATAATTTTAGAAGCATATTGTTAGATTAATAATAGTGGAGAATTTTTTTTAAATTAAAGCCTTATTAAGTCAAAAAATGAAAATATTTTAAAAAGGTTACAAAAATTTATAAAATTAGTATTAAGAATTACTTTAAGTCTCTTAAAAATCTTTTTTATTATTTATTAAAAGGAAAATAGAGAATATAAGATAATAAT
>JAQIVE010006932.1:0-10978 GCA_034698285.1 Sminthurinus bimaculatus | reverse complement strand
CCTAGCGCAACACCTAAGACTTAATGGATTTTTACCAAATATATTTTTTAAATGTTTTCTCAGCCAGAAGTAACTTTTTGGCTGATGCTTTGTAAGGATTTCATCGTTTGGGAGGTTTGAAGCACCCTACTAAATAGTCATCTTTTCCATTTAGTCATCAGTTTTGGAACGAATTAGATGACTAAATGGAGGTTATACTGTACTTCATTTTTCTTACTTGTCAAACATATAATGTAAGAGAATTTTCATCGTAGCTCAAAAGTTATGACTTGACCTCATGAAAATAATAATCTGTTGCAGGTCAAAAATGAGTCACACGCAGCTTTCTGAGGAGGAAAGAAACGAGTTGGCTATCACTGACAACTACATTCGACTTTCAGTTGGACTTGAGTCTGCCGCCGTCATCATCGAGGACATCAATCAAGCTTTGAAAATCGCTTTCAGTCAATGAGCAGTCAACTTTATGCTTCTATTGCGGTCTGGACCGTTGGCAATCAATTTACTTAAAATTAAATGAAAATTCTTTAACTAAATAAACAGCCTAATTACGCAAATCTAAATCACGATGACGATTGTTCTTTGCGCAATCACATGCATTGTATCATACTTATTAGGCAGATACTCACGTATCATAAACCCTACTTCTACATTCTACATTAGTAAAAAGTTACTGTGAAGGCAGAAATATGATTACATTTTAGGTAAAAAGCAAAGTACTTATTTTCCAGTGTCTAAATACTTGAAAGTTGCAGAAGTGCCGTACCAACATCGTCAAATTATTTACCCAAAGTGTATTTGAATAAATATCAGGCAAGTTCTTGGTTATGCCCCGCAAGGACTTTGC
This sequence comes from Sminthurinus bimaculatus, assembly GCA_034698285.1. Classification (NCBI taxonomy): domain Eukaryota; kingdom Metazoa; phylum Arthropoda; class Collembola; order Symphypleona; family Katiannidae; genus Sminthurinus; species Sminthurinus bimaculatus. Next base: position 10,134 of record JAQIVE010006932.1, on the reverse strand, counting down.
ACCCAAGAAATACTTACATATGACATTCTGCCCTTGTCCAAAACCCACTTTTACTTATTTATAGGAATGTGTATGCACACGTGCAAGAAACACAGCAAGCACTTACAAGTTATGACAAAATATTCCTCTCGTTTTATAAGCCACAATCGAGTATTTGAACAAAATTTTAGGCTCTATCGAGCAATATTTTATCAGCCCAACACAGTTTGTAAAAAACTGTCCAAAATGCGAGAATTTCTCTGGAAACTTCCTGGTTTATTGTTGGTTGCCATGGTTTATAAAATTTCCTTCTGCAAGTGTGGGAGTCTATCTGCAACACGACCGCCTTACCCACTATTTGGGTTACTTGATGATTTTAAACATTTCCAAATAGTTATTCATGAAATCCCAAAGGGGAGTGAAAGTGATAAAAGAATACCTTTGGTCGTTCACCCTTTTCATCTTCATTTAAAAGCTCCCATCGTTTTCATGTCCAGTCCGTCGTTGTGCAAACCAACCGCAGTCAACTCAACGATTATTAACTTGGGTCAGTCCAAGTTGTACAGTAGCTCAAGGCTTCACCTACTGCTGGACACCGAATTCGTTGCCGAGGATTCCAAAAATTCAAGATCACCTGGCTACAGACTGCGCGGTCTGCTGGAGTGTCAAACCTACAACATTAAATACAATGCTCTCTTTGATTTTGTCGTGTTCTTGGCATCCTACACCAAAGTTGCCGCCGATCCCGCGGAAAAAATGTCGCTGGCCGTGACCTTTGCGCCAATCAACATTTTTCATTTTCAAATCGACTTTTCGCTGGCTAACCACGTTTTACAAATTACCCATATTTTTGTAATTCACCTCTGTATTAAAAACGGCAAGGCGGTGTTAAGCCTGTTAAAACTTGACCTCCGCTTTGACCTGAACTTGATTCCTAAAATGAGGAAGTTTAATATTCCCCTGGAATTGCGCTCGATCTCTTACGAAAAGCGGTCGCAAAACTTTCTAGGTCAAATTACTTACTTGTCTGGTGCTGGTCATTACGACAAGAGATCGGAGAAATATATCAGTCACGACTTTGACCTGCGGAAAATTTGGAGGGCCAAGGCGCATATGGCTCCTCATCTTAAATTAACAAGAGAATTCCTTCAACATGGTCGAAAAAATTTTAGCTTGGTTTATTCGCGGAAAGTAAAATCTTTTTACGGCAACAAAACCGTGGCATTAATGATGCTCGAGTGTGAAAACTGCGGGAGTTTGCGCTACTACAAAAACTATGATTTCATGCGCAAGACGGACAACAATAAAATCGCGGTACTCTATCCCATAAATTCAAGCCAGAAGAAAAGAGGATTTTTTATCCGATCAATTTTACGCCCATACTCCATGTTGTCCTGGCTCTGTGTCTTTTTTGCCATTATTTTGTTTAGCATGTTTTCCCAACTTTTGCGGGGGAAAAAAATGTTGGCGCACATTAGTTTTAGGGAAACGGGGATTTTCAAGCGCTGTCTAAGTTTCCGCGCAGCATTCATCGCATTTTCGCCGCTCTGCTTTCAAATAGCCCCAGTTAAACCAGAGTACGATGGACAAAGACGACGGTCGTCGTCTTCAAACTGGTTCTACACCTTTTGGATAATTTGTTGCTTCATACTCAGCCAATTCTACATGTGTGAGTTGAGGAGCAATCAAACGGTCCCTGCAACCGAAAGTGTCGAAGATTCCTGCAAGAGCTTGACAGACAAAGGGTTTCAGTTTATTCTCTATTTTATCATGAAAAGGAATCAGGCCTTTATCAACCTCCTAACTGCGGTTCACGAAGACTACAAAGAAACCGATGACCTCACTTTGATCATTAACCATTTTATTGATGAGCGTCCACAAAACGCCGACAACAATGCTTCGTCATTAGCCAAAAGGAATGACCCCGTTGACCCACTTCATCTTGCCTCTTTAGTTCGCTCCTCCGACTCCCAGGCCATGCGCATGATCGCCCCAGTTTACAAAAAGAGTCATTACAACATGCTGAAAAAGGAGATTTGGTTGACCTCCATCTGGTGGACCATCTCGTCCCCGAATTCGGATATGCTTCTTCGGTCCTTCCAAGGACTTTACTCCTCGGGCATTTATGAGTATTTGACGAGGCTGCATCAGTTTTTGAGGTGGGCGAGGGAGATTGGTATTTGTGGATTTCCCTGGGACCAAGATTTGTGGAGCCTCTTTGACCGACAAAGACGGGCTCAGGGTCAAATTGTCAAGCTGCCATCTTTATCCGAGAACTCAATTCACAATTCCGTGGTCTACCTGAGTGTAATCGGCATGGGGCTTAGTGTGCTCGTTTTTATCGCTGAACTTCTTGCGCTAGTTGATAGTTTCCACCTGGGCGACAGAATTTTGTGGCTGGCCATTTGGAAATCAATTCAAAGATTTGTGAGCTACAAGCTGGTCCTAATCAGGTGGACCTTTCGCGGATTTTTGTGGAGCATTCAGAAACGGATCGAGAAGCACAGTTTTCTTGACTAAAAATTTGACAAGTTTCTCTCTCCAATTATTTAACTTCCTTTACGCGGCCGAGGTTGCTGAGCGTGAATTACAAATAGGAAATTTTATGCGCCATCAATTCAACCGCAGTTTTGATTCGAATTTTGAGAATAAATTTTCCCTAATTGCATGCAAACTAAATGAGTATAAAAGTTGATAAGAAATGATAAACAAATATCACGCATCTCTCTCTTTCTTTCTCTCTAGTCAATCTTTTGTAGAATTCTTAGATTTGTATGCAGACAATCCTAGTTTGGCTGAACCTTCTGGACAGGTTAAACAAGTTGAAGGCTATACAGCTGCTGCTCAAGGACAAAACTATTAGCCGAGTTGAGTTCATGGAGTTGACAAAATTTATAAGCTAGTTCTGTTCGTTCGTTCGTTCGTCTGTTTTTTCCTTTTCTCGCCCCTCTGAGGTTTTCGAAATAAATATTTAGACTTTATTTTTTAAATTAAAAAAAAATCAAGTCCGACAGCAGTTATCTGAAAACATGGCGATGCAAATGCTGGACTCAAAAGAAAAGAAAAGTGAAAAGAATTTTCCAAGTTTTGGCAGTGCCATACGCCAGGAATTTATAATGACCCCTGACTTTGTTCATCTCAATCATGGATCTTATGGTGAGTCACTCTATGAAATTAAATATTTGTTGTCTAATATCACCAAATGATTTACTGACAATTTATTAACTATGCAAATTAGGCAAAAGCCCGAAAGTTGTTCAAGAATCCCTGCATGAGTTTCAAAGGATGGCCGAATCTCAGCCGGACGTTTGGTTTCGGCTCAAGGTCAAGGGTCAGCTAGAGGATGCCCGACAACAACTGAGCCAACTGCTAAATGCTCCGAAAGAAGATTTGGTGTTCATCCAAAACGCGACGAGTGGGATGAACGCGATATTCCGGAGTCTGAAGTTGGTGCCGGGTGACCACATTCTCTATTTCAACACAACTTACGCCGCCATGCAGTGCCTCATTCAGTTTGTTTGTGACCAGAGCGGGGGCACAATCAAACCTCTCAAATTTCATGTCAACTACCCCATGTCCAACAGTCAACTCATTGAGAATCTGTCTCAGTTTCTGGAGCACAGCGCAAAATGGGCAACGGCCTCAAGTTCGACCCGTTTTCGAATTCGACTCGCACTCATCGACCACATTTCCTCAACTCCCGCTGTGAAATTGCCCATAGAGCAAATCATCCCAATGCTGCGCGCCCAATATCCAGACCCTGTGGTGATTATAGATGGCGCTCATGCTGTGGGCCAAGTGCCCATTGACCTGGAGGCTCTCAAGCCGGACGTATACATTACAAATTGTCATAAATGGCTCTTTGCGGCGCGCTCTTGCGCTCTCATGTATGTCGACAAGAAATTACAGGGGGAAATTCACCCCTCAAATATTTCCTACAATTACAAGCAGCCCACGAATTTTCAGGATGAATTCTTTTGGACGGGTAACAAAAAATAAAATTCAGCTAACTGTATTCAAAAACGATTAAATGAAAACTACATTTAAAATAATTGGCATAATTTTGTAAAAGGGACGATGGACTACAGTTCATACTTGACGATAAATTCGGCTCTGGAGTTTCGCCGGTGGGCGGGAGGAGAAGTCGCCATTCGAGAGCACAACCATCAGCTGATTCTAAAAGGAGGTCAATACCTCAAGGAGCGTTTTGGCACACAAATTTTGCAAAGTGGGGAAGAACAAGTTGGCTCCATGATCGATGTCCAGATTCCCATTCATCTCGATAATGTTCACGATGAGAGACTCACCGAAGATTTCTGGCTGACCACGACCCTAGACAAATTTAGAGTGGCGACATTTCCACATAAACACGACAACCAATGGTGGATCCGCGTTTCTGCTCAAATCTATACCGAATTCAAGGACTTTGAAGAACTAGCCGAGGCCATTCTTTCCATTTGTCGAGACATTAATGCTCAAACATTTTCCTGAAATTTTTTTTCATGATAGATGCAGTATCATAAACAATAAAAAATTGCCAATTAAAAAAACTGATAGAATAATATTATGGTTTAATTTTATTTCATTGACTCTTGGCATGAGGCAATTAATTTTATTTAGCCGCAGCAAATAAACTCTGATTTTATGCATGGATCAAACTACAAAATTTTTGGAATTTCAAAAGGGTAAGGTGTAAGGACTTAAGCAAGAGTGGTGTTGAAAATGTTGTTTGGTGGATTGTCCATGCAGGTGACATTGAAAACTCGGGAAGCAAAAGCCGCCTTTTCCTTCTTGAGCCACGCCATCCGTGGATCAGCGCAATGAAAAGGAGTTGGCCAATTGGAAAAGTACATTTCAGAGTCGGCAATGACGTGTTCATGATGCTCCGCGCTGACGTGGGAAGTATCTGTGGGAGTGGCCGCAGTTGTGGCTGCTGCTCCACCCTCCTCGGGATGGACTTCACCCCATCCCATATGATCTCCCCATGGCATCGGTGGATGAATGTCCCCAAACTCGATGGAGTTGAGTTTGTTCTTCATGAGGAAGGGGTGGAACTTTTCCTTGGACAAGTATTCAAAGTTGTTGCCCCACATGTCGAGCTTTACAGGTCGGTTGATGCGGTCCAGGCCGCTCTTGATGCTGATCTTGTCGTCGTTGAGCCAGTTGTGACTGAGGTTGATGGTGAGGAGGTCGTTCTTGGACTTGGGGTTATCCTCAAAGACAAAGGCGTCCTCGCCAATCTCCTCCAAATGATTCATGTCCAGAGCTAGCACCTTGAGCTTGTTGTTCTTTCGGAACTGACCGCCCGCAATGGCCGTGATGGAGTTGAACTCCAGACTGAGATATTCCAGGTTGGAGAAGGCCGCGAGTCCGGGGAGAAATCCAGAATTGGTCATCTTGTCTGTGACCCGGAGTTGGGAGCCCACAACCTTCAAGCAGAATTGGTACAGCGTGTTTTTAGATAAAGTCATTGATTCGTGTATAAAATACAAAAAAGTTCACCCACCTTGTTTTGAAAGAGACTGAGGAGGATGAGGGAGGAAGTGTCGAATTTGAGGAGTGTGTCCCTCAACCCGTAGTCAGTTAGGGAACTTCCTTCGAGGCGAAGACCCTGCGCCTTAATTTTGCCGTTGGCCACCCCATGAGCATCGATGGTGTGCATTGCCCAATTGTCTGTAATATTCACAAATTGACAGGTGAGTCCGGAGAAGGCTGTCAGGTCCAGTCGGGTCATCATGGTGTGCATGAGGGCAAAAGTGTGCAGGGTGGGGATTTTGACGGCGGCCTTGAGGGCATTGTTGACCTCAACTTGGGTGATGTTATTCATCATTCCATCGCAGATAATGTTGATCCCTCCCGCCAAGTTACACGTACAAGGGGCGATGCTCTTGGCGGCTGGACACTTTCCTTTAAATAAATATGAACAAAATGGTCAGTACTTAAATATTGCGTTATAGTTGCGTACGTGTTGACATGGTAAATGACATGGGAAAACTCACCCTCTGCCAGTGCTAAGCTGGAGCAGACGAGGAGCAGAAGGGAAAACTTGTTCATTTTGTCGAGAGTCAGAGGAAATATTCCATATAGATTATGTGGAGCAGTTATCTTCAGCCAAAGGACTGTCAGTAACTGAATTCACCTCCAAATTTTCATGTCCCTCATATTGAACCAGGAGAGGAAATTTCAGTTTAAAAAATTATCTCTATTTACCTATTATCCCACTCATCCCCATTATATAATATATACTTATGTAACCGTCAATTATTTAACAAATTTTATATACATAAGTAGGTATGTTTACCTTAAACATGAATAGTAGAATTGATTGCAATTTAATTTAATGCGACGCAAATTATTTATTATTTAATATGGATGTATTATGTAGTCTCAGTTTTTTCGAACACGACAAATATTTAATATGGAAGTAAACAACCAAATTGGTAGCACGGAAACTGTCAATGAGGTTTTACTGCATTGAAGTAAATTACGAGGATGACGTGCTCTGATTGAATTAGGAGATGAAAATCTATTTGCAACAATCATACTTTAACCCCTGACCAATCCACTCCAATTACCTGCCAAAATTAAATCAATTCACCCACACGCCAATTTTAATATCGGTGATCAATGACAGTCCGTAGTGACTCTTGAAAGGTCATACTTTTTATAGAGATATTTCAAAAATGGACATGACAATGTAAACGAATGACGCCCCTTGAAAGGAGGAAGTGGAGTCAAAATATTGAAATTTTGAATGCACAGAATGAAGGGGGAATATAGAGGACGTTGGACAAGTCGGTTCATGTTTGATCGTGATTTGATTTCAATTATGAAAATTTAATTTGATACATTCGAAGCTGATAGAGGTGGGACGGATTTTGATTGTTTGCGGGAAACTTGATCGGCCTTGACCCGCCGTTGCATAGATTTTTCCAGATAGGTGCAAATGTTGAGGGTGGCTCGCTTTGCCTTTTCTAGGTCGTTGCAGCACCCGTACGATGACTTGACTTTCATGCCCTCCGAAATTAGTTGAGGACTTAATCTGCTCCACAGAACAAACTCACTCTCTCTATAATTCACCACAACAGACCTCACCATTAAAATTGTCGGCAGCTAAAAGCTCATAATTTACAGGTCCTTCAGAATAGATTGAAATCACTTACGAGACTCCGAGGAAATAATGTGGAGTACATTTGACGAGGTGAGACCTCAAGGCGACCAGTGACTGGTTCGTGTACTCCACGTCTTGGGTACTGGATAGAACGCAGAAGCAGAACAGAACCATCCTCAAGCTCAGCGATTCAAGTCCCTCGTTGTCTTTCTATTTATGTAAATGTGCAGGAAAGAAATTCGTCACTTCTTTTTCAGGGCAATTAAATTACTTACCTACATGCAAAAGTTTTACACATACATAAGTAATTTAACAGTCTTTTCTGCTCCCTAAATAAACGCAAAAAAATCCCGCCATTTTGTCCATGTAATGAGTGAAGGTACCCAGTCAGGAGAATCTTCCACCTCGTCCAACGACGCAATTATGCCCTGAAGAAAACTCATTTTTCGGAATGTTTTGCAAAATTCCTTTACTCTCGCCAGTTCAGCCATCATCCCTTTGCCAAAATTATTTATTCGAGGAGTTTCAGATTTTTAGATTGACGTCCCATTTCGTAAATATAAAACTTGACAGAATAAAAAATGAGGAGCTTTCTTAAAGCACTTACAGACACATTCGCTCACCACGTAAAGTCGGCTATTCTGAAAATATCAGGTCACACAATTAATTGGCCGTGTAAAATGTATACATTGTAAAAAGTTAAGAGATCAAAACTACCTGAGCATGTTCCTGATCGACCTCGTCCCCGTCGTCGAGTTCAGGCCAAGATATTTCCTTCATCGAGTCCGTGAGGTTGCGTAAAAATGGTTTGAACACCTTCAGAAATTCCTTGCATCGCCAGTAGCGCTGCGCAAAATTTTTGCTCTCCTCCAGCAAAACAATGTTCTTAAAAATATCTAAAAGAGGTACATATTAATTTATATTAGTTCAATTATTTTTAAAATGTGCTGGAGTTTTTGGTGATGGGCTTAAAAAATTGAACCGAAAATGTAGAGAATGGGATGAGCTCGAGGATATTGCTGGTAGCAGGAGAATCCCCAGACAAGCGCAAAGAGTCCGTCTTCTGTATCCCACTTGAACTTTAAGTCATCTGCCTTTAGAGAAAAAACAGGAATTTTGAAAATTACACATTTTTACCATATTTTAGGGTAGTTTTGTAAAATTTATCAAAAAACGGCAAATTGGAGGAATGTAAGACGTACATAGTCGGGGAAAGTGTCGATAGAGTAGAGATACATCCAAATGGCGTCGTTCACCGTCTGGTACTTCCGCTCGTTGAACCAAGTTTGACTGGGATTCTTTTCCAGATACGCCACGTTTTGAATTGAGGCCTGGACCAGACGCTGTAACCTCTTTGAGTCTGTGCTGCTGTCATGGATACCAAAGAGAAAGCTGTGAATACTGTCCCAATTCGGCCCCGTGTATCCAATTGCCCACTCAAAGCTGTCCGCGGAAATCGTCTAACAAAATAAAATGAACAAATTTGCTCCTGCGTTCTTATTTAAACAGGCTGTGTGTGATGTCCTACCGGGATAAATTTGTTGGCTGACACAACGCGGTCCCAATTACTGAGAATTTGGCTGCCATGGACAAATATTTCGGTGTCATCCACGTGTTTTTGCATCATTTCAAAGATCCAGGAGGGGTCAAAGACTGACATGGGGAGTTTGGTTGAGTTGAAGGAGCTGATGCGGTGGTCTCTTGGCTCCCCTCCCTCCCCGTCCTCCGTCTCCGTCTCCGTCTCCTCCTCCTCATCTCCAATCACCATCCGCTGGAATATTTTGATCTGGCTGTTGATACGACCCATCAACTTTCTCTTCCGTCTCGCCTTTTTTGCCTCATCCTGCCGTTCGACGGAGAAGCCGCCTTTGAAGAGGCCATACTGGCGCCCAGAGTCCACATTCCGGGGACCACTACTCAGGGACGTCCGATGCGTCAGTCCCGTCCGTGGTAGTGCTGCTGCTCCAGCCATTCGACCTCTCCTGAAATTCTTGTTACACCATCACAACAACCACAACAACAGCAACAACAGCTATTGCACATTTCCAAGCACATTATCAAACCATCTGTCCAACTTTCGGAATTTGTTCAATTTTTCTTATCAACAGTTGATAGTTTTTTAAAATGTTTTTGTAAATAAGGAAAAAGCTGTCGCTTCCTCGAAAACGTGAGGGAACTTGCTAATTTAATCCATGCATAATTTTATGATAACGTAAACAAACGGGAATCTTCATTGCCATTGTTGTATTATTTACTACCAAGCTTTGTACTATGAATAATGTTTAATTGTGTGTAATTGCAAAGGCTGAAAACAACGTGGTGTGTTCGTCGGTTTCCGGGGCAACATCTTGGAGACTTAATTGCAGTTACATAAGATGGATCTCGAAAACAATTTTTGTCTCAGAAAATGACGTTTTGTGGTTACGTAAGTAAGCCGCATGATTACACTTAATGAAAACAAATTGTAGGTGTTCGTGTTAAAAAATCGTGTCAGAAAATTGTGACACGGACGTACAATAGTTACCACTTTGGGAAAGGTCTCTTGTAAATACTCTGAGGCGGAAACGAAGAAGAAGTAATTCCTACTGTGCAGATGAGCCGTTGTGAGCTGTTGTGAACGTAAATAAACTTTGGTAATTGGCGATACTACTACAGCTACGTCGACGACGGTAGAAAACGTTGCAGTGCCAATCTGAGGCGTATTATTGGCTCATGTCAGAATAAAAGCGCAGAATTCCCATAATTGGCGGAATCGGCCCATTAGTGGCCAACAAGGGCAAATGACTCAAATTACGGGAGACAAGGTCTGGAATTCGGCAACATGAATTGTTTGGTTATACATACATACATGTAAGCATGCTTACAAGATAATGGGTCATCAGATTGCCTGTACATAAAATTAGGTGGTAATCAATCATCCTTTTATTTACTCCCTATCAACACAAACGTGAATCTACATACCGTATCTGTTTGAATTGTACGGCAGCATCTAGTAGTGCTGCATGTCATAGATTTTCCCATTTGATTGTACATCATGTACATAT
>JAQIVE010006931.1:0-10979 GCA_034698285.1 Sminthurinus bimaculatus | reverse complement strand
ATTGGCCTGAGCGCCTCCTGATTTTCACTTCTCCCATAGTGAAGATTGGGACCCCAAAATACAATACAATACAATACTATACATGCATGAAATACGAAAATGCTCATATTTTGTATAAATCGATTTCGTTTTTATTAAACTTTTGCTTCACAATTTATTTTAAACCTACATAGAATACATATAATATTTAGTTGAATGACAACTCAAATAATATACATGTATGCATGTAATAATATAATATATACTTTGTTAAATTTAGATATTTAGACATTATTTAGAACTTCATAACGCTGCTAATATTTTTTGGTTTATATAATATTATGCATAATATACGAAACATTACCATATAATTTTTCTGGCTTAAATGTCGTGTAAATCCAGTTTACATCTCCTGGTGCATACGTGTTAACCTTCCATTTTTTATGACATTAATATTTTACTCATTGCATAATTCATAACGCTTTTTTAATCATAATAGAACGTACCACACGAACAACCACCTGCCTCGGTTGCCAAAACATTGGCGTTGTTTTTCGTGGGGAGACATTCAATTATGATACACAATGTATAATTTGTTTTCACTAATCACTATTACGTTTTTTTGAAATGGTTTTACATTTACCTATATGACTTAAATCTAAAATATTTCATATTCATTCTCTATTTACGTAAATATAAATAATAATAATTGGATCGCCCCAACATAAAACCTCGAGTACTACACATTGTCTTAAAGCAAAACAAGCGATGTTTTAATTGGGACGATTGTTTATTATTGTTATTTATCTTCACCATTCTCATTGCACTCATTCACACATCGCATATTATCTCCCATTAATGTTACATGTTAAATATAGACCGTGAATCTTGACGTAAGTTAAATTATAGTATATTATAGATTATAGTATACGTAATAAAATAAAAATGTACTATCCTAGGAACAATACGTAGCACCCTTTCGAAAATAAATTAAAAAGCAAAAAGTGTTTTATGTGTGTAGTATAAGTATGTGTAAACCCTTGACACATTTGATGCTAAGTTTTTCACAATACCATTCATTTTGACACTCTAAAACGCAAACAACGCTGAAAAACATTGACAAAATTAATAATAATTACGATAATAGATATATAGGACGCAGAAGCAAGAAATACCATATTTTTTCATTCTATAAATATAAAAATAAGAAACTCGTAGTCAATTTCTCAATTTGATGGATTTCTTCTGCCCGTATGCCATCATACAATTTGCCTTAACTGTGTATCAATTAAATTATTTTTAGAACCTTTTTTTAACCCACAATCAGTGGGAAATGTCATTCCTGACAACTTGAATTGTATAAATACGTGTGAAAAATTCATAAATAAATTAAATAATAAATCAATGATTCTTATATCAAATGGTGACTTTTCAGTTATTCGTCTATGTATAACATATTATTGTATATCACACAACACACCACTAAGTATTTGTGTGTTTTTATCATAATATTATCATAATTATTATAAAGAACAAAGAACGATATAACAGGAATAATTATTATAATGACCTGAAAAAAGAGCCAAATCATATTACGCATTTCACATGTATGCACACGTATAAAGTCTATCAGTGGTCGCCATAAAATAATTTAACTTTAAAAACTTATTAACGCCTTGCATTACATGAAATAACGAATCCTAGTTATAGCATTTTTTAAATACAATGGTAGTAAATATAAAGTAGTTACAAAAATCAGTAATAATAATCCTAAAATATTTTCTATTTCCTTAAGAAACTGGCGCAAAATAATAGCAGTTATTTCTATTGTAATAATTATTTATCAATTATCGGCAGATGACTGATGATTTTATTAAATCATTTTGTTTTGAATAAAATGAAATCTAATTTACTTGCAAAGTAATGGCACAGCCGTCATATATCCTTAACAGCGTTTAATGACCGTAATACTTACTATGCAAGTGTCTGGTCTAGGATTTAATAGAAAAAGTAAATTATTTTTCAACTGATTGTGATATCGCTTTGAGGTTTTTACGTATCTCTATAAATGAATATTACAACCAGTTATATTTATATGATAATATATGCTATAAAAGTTGATGTTGTTGATTAAAATGTCACTCATATTTATTATCTGACTATGTATCTATTTTAGACTCGGAAGTTAATTTGAAATAAAAATTGTTCTTACATTCCAGTACCTGGGAATGAGCTGTGTTGGATATATTTATATGCATGTATATGTATTTCGTGTTTCGTCTTGTAGTTCCAGCATATTTATGTAGGTCGGGCTACTTTTTTTAGTCCGTGATAATTCTAATTCTTTTAAAATTCAATCAGCTTTGCTATCACCCCACGACCAGTCATCCGATTTTCTAGTTTTTCTTGTGGAATTATTGTCTTTATTGGCGGAGCCTTGTGATTGATAGCCATCAGAACTTCCCCAATCCGATCCCCAATCGTCCCAATTATCGAGTGATCCTCCCCTGGTACAAAACATAATTTTATATAACATAAGCACATACAAAGTTGATAAGATTGTACATGGTAATGAAATTAAAAGACGTTGTGACAAAATTAATTGATTTCAATTATAATACTAGATATTTAGGTAATATTAGCATATGACGTTACTTTTGATTATCTGATGTTCCTCGATCTCGGTCTCTCGATGATCTGTTTCCATTATCATTATTGTAGAGAGAACTTCTTTCTGATGGCGAAGTCTCTGGAATAGCTTCATGTCCATAATATGATGTAGAATTGCCTAAACTAACGCTTGATGCTGAAGCAACTAGACCAGAAATACCGTCCTTGAAACCTTTGCGGCTTAACTCCGTCACCTTTATCATTACATACATACACATATCATTGATAAATTATTGAAGTCTTTGCACAGAAGTAAGATGTGTCCGTAGTAAAAGTTAAAAGGTTTTGTATTTATTATTTATTTTTAAACAAAATCAATCCATTAAAAATGTTTTTTACGACATAAACTTTTATAATAATATAAATAACCTGTGATACAACTAGAATGTCACATTACAAAATTATTGACATTTATTCACACTACGAAGAATTTGTTCATTACACTAGTTATAAACATCCCAAACTGCTAAAATTGAATCCTTTGAAGCCGTCACAAGGTAGTAAATATTTTTATTAGCTTTTTGAAGAGTACAGTAATGCATCGATGTCAAACTTTGACTGTGAAAGCACATAACTGCTAATAGATGCATAGAAGGAAAGGCAAAAAGTCTTATACGCTTATCCGAACCTCCTGTGGCAGCAATAAGACCATCTGGTCTAAATTTAACGAACACAGTCCCTGAATTAGTAATTTTGACAGTCTTTTGATATTGTAAACAATCTTCTGTAGAAATAGTTGGCAGTTGAAGATTTAATGCATAAATATTACAATGTGATGTTCCGACAAGAATCCCACCGGATTTTGGTTCATAATCACCACAAAATGGTATTTCTGTTATTTCACTAGCTGAACATTTTTTTGCCTCTTTCTCCTTACTACAGCTGCTACCGCTACCCAACTTATACTTTGCCACCACAGACGAAGATAATGTCTGGGGCTCCTGTTTTTGTACTTTAATTATATTTACAAAGCCATCTTCAGTGCCAACTATTATAAAAAATACAAGACAGTCATCATTTTCAGGATAAATAAGAGTTGTTGTTGTTTTGATAAATGTAATAGATCCACAGGAATCGATATCTGACAATATTTGAAAATCCGATGTAAGAACTTTGAACTGATTATTATCAGTCATATAAACTAGTTTAAGTGGTTGAGGATAGTATTCAATTATTTGTGGTTGACAAAACCCTCGATGAGTTACTAATGATTTATTAGCAGTCGTTTTTTGCACTGTATTGAAGTCTAGATGAGAATTTGAACTTGAAGGCAACGAGGACGATGCCGATGTTGAGGAAGAAGAGGAAATAAAATTCAAACGATGTAAACCATCAGCACGTGAATGGCAAAATAATACTAGTTGAGCTTTGTCAGAAATCATTCCCTCACTCCTTCTACTATCACTATCAATCATATTATCTCCACAGTCCAATTCAATGGAAGCCCATGAACAATTTTTGAGTTTTGTGTCTTCTTTAAGAACAATGCGACGACTCATTAAATCCCATATTTGAAGACATCCTTCCACTGATATACTTCCAATCAAAATTGTCTTATTAAGAGCAGCATTAACAGTTGTGATTTCTTCAAGAAGTCCTAAGCTTTGAAGTTTTGAGACGACTTCACTATTGATATTAAAAATATGGGAGACAGCCCCGCCTCTGGATGTCAGCGTAAATTTTGGATTTGGTGGATTTTTGAGTTCTAATGTCTGCATATATATAACATTTTTAACCGTGTATAAGCCTATTCCATCATTTATTAATTCATCAGTGTCTAATATTACAAATTCTATCATTTTCCTTGATAAAAAATAAAAGCTATATAACGATTTTGCAATTATGTACTACTATTTTGAACCCTCGTTAGCTTTTAAAAACATTTTATACAAACTACATTCTAGAGTCATAAAATTACACAGTACAATATATTTAAAATGTAATTATCATTTGATATTAAAAAAAGTATGGTACATGTTTTACCTTTTCTGAAACCGTTCCTCCGATCTCAACAGCTTTTTGGGATGCAATTCCTCCAAATTTAACAGCATTCTCACCGGCCTTTGATGCAACTTTGGCTATAAGAAAAAAAGCAAATATATATTTCATGCTGATAACTCCTCCGTATTTTGGTCAGGAAAAATCCCGTTGCTCTTTACTTAAAAAATCACAATACATACTATTATTTTTAATTACCAGCAGCTGAAGAAAATAAATTCCATCCTTGAGTAAGAGAAGAAAGAGTAGTATCCAGTAAGTCATTGTTTGCTGCTCTCGGTTGTGGATCCATAGTATAACCAAATCCTTGATATCTTCCACCCTCTACATAAAAAAGTATTAATTGGCAAAAAATGTTACTCAAATAATTTGCATAATATATTATACACTGCGCCATTATAAAAGTTATTTTATCAAATGTACACATACAATAATTAAATAAAGATAAAAGGTGACGTTTACCAGCAGGAGAAAGATCAGCAGATCTTGACGCATTTTCCAACTTTTTTCTGTCTGCATAACTTATTCCAGCACTAGCTGGTCCATTCTGGTACGAATTACCACCACCACCACCACTACCACCGCTGGAATAATCATCATTTTGTTGGTAACCTCCGCCAGATGAATAAGATTCACTACCGTAGTTGTTGTTTTTAGGAAACGTGGGTGTTGAAGTGCTCTTAGGAAAACTCTTGCCATTATTATTGCTACTAAGTGATGATGAATTATTGTATCTTGTGGAATTCCCTTGTGGTTTTGATTCACTTAATTTATTACGACTACTGGAACTTGAGACTTTTTGTCGACTTTTTGATTGTGATTCACTCCATGTCTCCCCTTGTGCCTCTGTTTGAATCTAATCGACAAAAAGAAATTCAGTTAGCACGCTACGATTTCTATGCATTCTAGCGTAGATGTTACAGAATATAAATTAAAAGAAAATTAAGCACTTTTAATATTACCATTATGCAGCTGCATTTTAATTTAAAGTTTTAAGTTTTAACGTAATAACTAGGTCAAAAAATAGAATTATGCCAAAACCCCCCTTACCTTATCTCGGTATAAGCTTGCAGCTGTAGTATTATATTTTTGTTGAAGACTCATGCTATCATCCCAATCTGGTTGCGATTCCAGGAATTCTCGAGCTTTTCTATTTCCTCCAGCCTACATTATAAAATTGTGAATGAGCTTTGGTTATATAAATGTTACTCATATGACATGCTTACAAAGATCATAAATAATAAAATACAGTGCACAGTGTGTATAATATTCTTGGAGCATAAAAAACGCTATATGAATAGTGATCCTCGTGTTTAAAATTATTAACCTTCATTTTCTCAAGTTCAATATCTTTCCATTTATCCATTGTAACCTAGTTTTGAAAAATAGAACCATAGCAAAAATCATAATACAATAAGTCAGTAGCCTACTAACAACAATAACTAATAATGGTACGTGGGCGAATTATATGGGATAGTTATTATTTTTGACATGTTAACTCACCGATCGTACAAATGATAAGTGAACACCTAAACCCCTATGCTTTCCGGAGCATTCTAAACAAATCCAAATTCCATAAGTAACGGAAACCCATTGCGGATTATGTGCTCCACATTCGAAGCATTTCTGGAAAAAAAGAGAATGATCCAAAATGTTACATATTTATTAAGTTCTTTGACGTCATTTTCATTTACCCATCATCTCAGTTGTACCATATGGCATTTTAAAACTATGTATATAATATTTATACAAAAAAAATATAATAGCAATCAAATGAATGTCAAACTCAAATTTGTTTTACTATTTGTTTGACGATAGTATTAAGTAAAGCATATGGTTAAATTGAAGGTTCAAAGTACAACGAGTGATTGCACGTTGCCAAACATAAATGAAGAATATCTTTATCTTTTACAATACACTATACATGTATATTATTTTCATTAAAATTGACAATTAGTTCAATAATGACCGAAATCTTACATTATTTTCATCCTTATGGCGCAGCTCCTGCAGTGTCCGTCTACTTCTTGGACTAGCCATATTTGGTTATATTTTTCTAGTATCCTAATTTGCAAGTTAATGTTTCTTAATTCAATGGCAAGATAATTTCGTCGTTTTCCAGACAGTCACCCCCGCACACACACACTATATAAATCAACATTTAGTAAGTACATTAATCTGTAATCCAGCCAATGTGGAATGAGAGTTCTTATCATTCAAAAACTCAAAAACATAATATATAATATTTCACTACAAAAAGACTTCATTTTATTTATATTACAATTCTAATACACTATACATGCAGATTGTTACTTGCTTAATGCCTAAATGTCTAAATACAAAACAGATATTAAGCCAGCTATTTTTTTAAATTCAATTCAAGTTTTGAAGTAACGTTGGATATGAAAAAACTTTGCAAAAAAATAATTTAGTAATTTACCTACCATACACACACAAATTGACTTAATGGAGTAACCAGAAGTATTTACATATAATGATAATGATAATATTCCTTATATATAAAGTTATAAGGGAATGGTTAACAGAAGAACTTTCACACAGTTTATGATGACACAGTTTAATGAAAAAAACAGTTTTAACTCTCTATAGGGTACTTGTACTCTTCTTCATATGTAAGTACATACTCTTTGTATGCAACATAAGGAAATGAAATGAATGTGTATGTACATGAATTCATATGTGTGACGTCACAAGGATATGAATGAAACAGATGATGATACATAAGGGCTATAGGCAATAGGAAACTTCATGTATTATAGTATTATACCTAACTATTTGCTATCAACTTTTTTATGAACTTTATCATGACAATTAAAAGCCACCATTACTAATTACTTCTAAAAAATAGGACTAACTTATCCGAAAAACCGAACTATTCAAATTGGCTTTTTACTATTCATTGTCCTAGTTTTCACTTGAATGCAAAACGTGAACTTGTATTTGGTTTTGGTTTCTGTGATATTCTGCAGACAGGGCCTAGTCAAACTGTAATGTGGCCCATTCTTCAGTATTTATATTTCACATGAAAAAAAAACGAAGACATCAAAACAAAATAGGTATAGTCGATCAGTGTGCATCTTTCTGGAGAAGATGGAAGAACGTTCCAAAAGTGCAAAGTGCAAGAAAATGAATCAGACACTGCAAAAACTGTATCAGTTATCACTTATATTTTCGCAAGGAATGTGTCAACACATAATTCAACATTTTTTATTACTCTTTGTATTTTATGCATGTACATATACATATTATTTATCATTTTTATCATTTTGTATCAGCAGATACAGTTTTTTAAAATCATCTTTTTATACTTTTCTCTACCAAGTTAAATAACAATTCGACTACAACTGGACTCTCTCACACAAAAGGGATGCCGACATGCACATACTGACGTTGTCTTTTTCCCTTTCGGAACTCTTGTATCAATATGTCTCTTTCCCAACCTATATTGGATAAAAAGGGATCATTTTTAGTTTTTAGGAACAGTTTTACAGGCTCTATTAAAGTAAGTAGAGGACAATATTTTACGACTTGTTTATTTATATATCTTTACGCTAGCATTATAACAATAGTGTGTAATAAATAAAGAATCTGTACAACTGCTAAACTTTTTTGACAACATACTAAATAAGTGATCTAAAGAATAATTTATGGAGTTACTTTTATTGTGTATGAATAATATCTACAGTATCCGCTTAAATTACATTAGAGTGTATAGATATATAGGTAAGTAGAGATGTTTAACATAATACATATATGCATGTCATATATTGTACTTTTGACTATTGGATAATGGACCGTAAAAACAATGTTAATGTAATGTATACCGGCGTAGTATTTGGAGACGATAACAACTGGATTAGTTTTTTTTGTATAAGTTTTTCGACATAGTTATCAGTATCAATTAGAGCTGGTTTCACTTTCAGGTGACTCGGATGTTAGAGGCAAGCTCTTCTGGGTATCTATTAGGTAAAATTATTATGTATATCTTAAAAAGCGATAGCTACTTATTAGATAGTAGATAGATAGATATTAATGCGTATTTATAGTTGGATTCTGGAATCAAGCAAACACATCATGTTCGATGCAAAGTTTTTTGTTATTGAATCAGGAAACTGAATTTAAACGACCTTTATCTTCATCTTCTTCATCTTCCTTTGCATTCATGGTAGATACCAAGTCCATACGAGAGTCTAGACTAAATTGTTTTCCAGCCATGACCATGCCCTTGATACGACGCCGGACAACCGCTAAAAATGACCAAACAGTGTTCGTGTTCGTATCCACTTCTGAAAATAGTTCGAGTATACAGCAGAGAGAGGCAAGGGAGATAATGAATGGAGAGACAGACAGATATTTGGGGGAAGGATTGGAGAAACAAGCAAGAGAGACATATATACAAAAAGAAAGTATCGTCACCCCTCCATGAATTCGATTGAGGTCACGTATAAATGTGCATATGTATGCGTATGTATATACATACATATAATGTGTTCATATTTATATAGTAAATAAGATAAGTATAAGAATAGATACATAGAAAATAGTAAACAAAGTAAGTACATATCACACATCACACATGAGGAATTTTCACACATTTAATATTAAATTGTTGACGTAGTAAATATGTATAGGTTGATACTAATAAGATTATTCTCTATAATATATATTTACGTATTAGTTGGACTTACCTGGAGAATTGTCATCAACTTCACAAAGTTTAATCTTTCTAGAAAATTCTTTAAACAATTCATTTGAATCAAAGATGGCTGCAAATGATCCATTAACAATCTTTGGAGACATGGGTGAATTTGCCAGCAATAATGATGTCCCAAAATGAGCATTCCTTTTCCGGGTTTCGGCCAGCGGGACCTTCCTTGGTGGAGCTGTAGCCATTGGCAATTCCTTTCCGACTTCAATTGCCAGAATTTCTTTTGCCGTTTCTTTTATCACTGCCCAGTCGAGACAGATATCCTATGTACAAACATGTGAATTTCATTAGTACCTTCAACCGCATATGTCATTTAATTGGTTTAATACACTACGGAAATAACTATCGTATTTTGTTTCCTATTTACTTATATGTATAAATGTATGACATCAAATTAATATTAATTTTATGCACTTCTCGGTGTTACCTCGACTGTCGTTTGTGCAGACGTCACAGTAAAGCGAATTACATATCGTCCCTGTTGTCAACATAATAAAAAGTAAATATTGAATATAAATGTATCCTTATTTATTTATATCCATCATACTGAATACATGCACAATGCACACGTCACACATGGAAATGCCAATGTAATAGTGATTAATCATGTAGCTTAACTCTTACTCGTCCTTCAAATAAAATTACCTTCAGCGCAGCCGGTACGCAATGAATCTTACCACTAGCATTCAACTTCTTCAGTAATCTATACAAAAAATTGATAATGATACATTTGTAGTTACAACTAAAACCCGATTCCAAAGCTTTCAGCAGAGGATTTCTTTTCAATTTTTGCAAGCAACTATTATACATATATGTAGTACGTTGACGTTTTCTTTTGATAATAGTTTTACGCAGGATTGTCAGAAAAACCCGAAAACATGTCGATCAGCTCAAAAATGAGTGCAATTGGTAATCAGTATCCACTTACCTTTCCGTTAATTCATTATCTCCTTTTAATCGAAACACAACCTACAAATTATTCCCAGTAAATAAGTGTTACATTAGATGCAAAAGGTAATCATGGGCATATTAGGAAATGTTATTTTTGCTAATTATTGGTTGCAATTGACAAGAGATCTTACCATTCCCAAGTGACGTTTTGATGGAATTTCAAACCTACTATCAGCGGCTACCAGAGCCTCAAAACGTGCTGCTAGTCGTACTCCCTGTAAAAATTATTCATAACAAAAACTTGATACTTATTGGTTACCAGTTATAACCAGTTATACATAATTTACATGCTGCCTGCTTATGGATTGATTTCTATTATAGAAACACTGGAAACATTGTAGGACAACCATAAAAGTTTAAATGGCTCAAAACGTTTCATACCTTTCGTATATGCTCTTGAAGACCTTGTACGCCATATGTTCTCAACACAAACCACAATTTTAGAGCCCGGAATCTTTTACTTAGTGCAATTTGCCAATGCTAGGAAAATACAATGTACAACAAGCTATCAGCGCACGGCGATGGTAGTAGGGAGCGAAGTCTTGTCTTTCTGTCTGTCCATACATTTTTTGAATATTTTTTTCTTAACTATTCGGAAAACATCAGAAAACAAGAAAAACAACCTTTTCCGGCATCTGAAACCCTCATTGGT
>JAQIVE010006930.1:0-10980 GCA_034698285.1 Sminthurinus bimaculatus | reverse complement strand
CTCCGATGGATCGCCAATCAGACTTTCAGTCGACTGGCCAAACTCCGAGTTTTGTGGCTCCACGGCAACAACTTTGTCCACTTGGCCATCTGGCAGAGTCTTGACCTGTCATCCTCGTCTTCTTCATCCCTGTGGCCAAAAGTAGCAGGAGGAGGATTGTTCGACTTGACCCTGCGAGGGAATGAGTGGTCCTGTGATTGTGAATTTGCGAGTCAGTTGCGGAGTTGGTTGATGGACAATGCGAATAAAATCTCAGACGCCCATCAAATTCAGTGTGTGGATCAAGTCAAAGGGAATTCATCATCGTCTACAGTGAATAGTGGTGGAAATAATAATAATCCACAAATAATTGTTGTGAGACTTCTAGAGGAGAAAAATCCGTTGTGTATGTCCTCAGACTCTGATTTTGAGCCTAGTTACGGTTTTCCAGCCTCCACGGACTTGAATCTTCGTGAGTCTTCCTCATCATTTCCGTCAAGTGGGAAGCAAAGTAATAATAATAACAATGGGGGAGGGAATGTGAATGAGTTGATGGTGATTTTGATTTCTGTGATGTCAACTTTGTTCCTCGTCCTTGTGTTTCTCTCCTTGGTTGCCTATTATTGGCGAGAGAGTCTCCGAGTTTGGATCCACTCGCATTGTGGACTTCGGCTGGACGGTCACTGTTTTGGCGGGGAGCCGCCGGCAGACCGGGAGAAGTTGTTTGACGCCTTTGTGTCCTACAGTTCCAAGGACGAGGCCTGGGTGCGTCAAGTGTTGGCGGCCGAGTTGGAGCGAAATGACCCGCCGTACAGACTTTGTCTCCGCTACCGGGACTTGCCCACCGGCGGGACTTATTTGGCCGACACCATCGTCCAGGCGAGTGAGGCCAGTCGGAGAACCGTCCTCGTCCTCTCTCACCACTTTCTCAAAGGTAAAAACTAAAAATCCACTTCTCTCTTTCTTTTCTCTACGTATCAAAATTGTAAAATTCAAATAAAAGAATCGTATTTAATATTTAATTCCATGATTTAATAAATTTTTATTGTTATCTTCTTGTGATTTAGGCGAGTGGAGTCGAACGGATGTCAAGTCAGCTCATCACTCTGTGCTAAAGGATGGAACTCGTCGTGTGATCTTAATTCTTCTGGGAGATTTACCCAGTCGAGATTTAGATCCCGACATCCGGCTCTACCTAAAAAATCACACTTATCTCAACTGTGAGGACAAACGCTTTTGGCAAAAACTCCGCTACGCTCTGCCCGACGTCAAAGCCAAGCTGCCAATGTTGTCCATCTCAAGAAATACGCACAGCAGCAGTCGTGGAGCCGACACAAATCCACAAAATCCACTTCCGCCAAATTGTCTTCCCAACAGTCACGGTGACAGTGAAAATCCGTCGCTTTCGCTCGGTCGACCGAATCCCAACAACAAGCACAAGAAGCCTTTGCCTCCGATCCCCGTTTCACCATCCATCATTCGCCATCACCGACATCTCCAGGTCAACGGTGGTCCGCAAATCTTGGCCAACAACTACATGCCGATCGGCAACCTCAATCCCAATTTCAACAACAGTGTTTATAATAACTGCAATATCAATAGTCGAACTGCAGAAAATGAAGGCACTCTGATGAGACAACTGAATTTTAATCAAGTCAACGGCATCAACGCAAACTCAAACAATATTATAAATGCTACAAATAATACAAATATCAACCCGAATCGTTATACAGCTATTCATATTCCTCAATAATTTAACTACCTATAAAAAATTCTTAAAAGTGAAACTAATTTTTCATCAGAAACTTTAAAAATTAAGCTTAAAATCCTTTCTAAGAATTTGTGTATCTTTACTTAAATATTTTGTACTTATATTATGTTAACTTTGAACTTTGAAGAAGATTCCAGATTCCAGATTATTATGCTTTAACTTTACTTTATATTTTTGAAGTGCGACTGACATTTTTTCCCAGTGCAAAAATCATGAACATTCTAATTTGTGACTCCTCAAAATAATATGATGTAACTTTGATATGTTTATCAAAACTTTTTCGATTTTAGATTTTTTTTAATTTTTACTTCGAATTGTTGTAGTTGTAGGTTGCAATTTATCTGTATTTTATAATTTTATTCCTAAATATAAATACTGAAACTAAAACGAGTTGCATTTAAATGAAAGCAAGCTATGAAGAAGAAGATTTCTAAAGTATTTTAACCGTTCAGCTGTGTTCAATTTCCCAGAGATAAATACATAATACACATAAGTACATACCAAAAGATGCGATTTTACATTTAACATCATAGTCTAAATTAAAATCTAATTGATGTATTTTGTATTATTATTATTATTTATATGGACTAAGGCGAGTTTTAAACTTTAAACAGCCCTGACTGAAAAAGCGCACGGAAATAGATATTATTTGTTGAAATGTTTTAAGTACATTATAATATTTACTTTTTTTAATTTTTTCACTGGCTATGTGTAAGTATTTCAGTAGATAGTTTACCAAAACTTTTACACACAAATAATTTAATATTATTGTTTAATATTTATGATGTAAAATTTAATATCCACCCTTTGCAAGCAAGTTGAGGAATATTCAAGTGGATGAATCGACTGTGATAAATACTACTGACTTTTGCATAATAATAATATGTAGATTGTAGATACTTTTTACGTGGAAATATCAGTGAGATTCCGAGACAGAAAAAGCTTTCTACATAGGAAAATATTATCATTACTAATTTCTACTGTAACATATCCATTTAAAAAAATAAATTATTATGAATTATAAATTATTATAAAGCTGTCTCAGCAAGAATCCAAGAAAATTGAAATAAGAATTGAGAATGAAACTCATTGTTAAAAAATATTACAGCATTGTTGAACTTTACCAAAATAGGACAGTTTTCGCTGTCCTGCTTTATTTTTTGCATAGTTACTCAACTTTTAACTTATTCCATTATTGATCTTAACCTAGTAGTATTTTATTGTACTCACAAATTTTCCAGGTTTAAGGTTTAAGTGATCATTTTGAAAGGCAGAGGTCACATGTCAACTCTAGCCTATTCATATTGACTATAATGTAGTACATTTAAAATTGACAGAATTAGAATTTTTATTGTATCTTTCTTAAAAATAATATAAAGCATAATAATATACCTTGTCAAGCTTTTCCTTTGTTCACCCTGTTCGTCATTCATTGCTAATTTTTATAGTTGCCAAGTTTAGAGACAACAATAACGGAAGAATAATATAAAGTATACAGTATTTTTCTCATTCAACATGAAAACAGACCACGACACGACAAGGGACAAGTTTTATTTTTGCTCCCCTGATCTGATTTGCATTGTATAGTTGTAGTCATTGTCATTAACATCAATAAAAAAGTTAAAAACAAGATGGTACGATCAACGATCAACGATGGTGGACATGGACAGTCGTTGGAGAAATTAGATGTAGGTAAGTACTAAGTACATATGGGGAGGCAGTATAGGTTCATCCCTGTATTTGTATTTGTATTGGGACAAAAGAATTAATTTGATGGTATCAAAAAGAGGGGTCAGGGGAGGGGGGAGCAATAAAAAATACAATACGCTCTCTATTTATTACTATCATAGTACAAAAAATGTTCGTGCATATTGCATATTATGCAGTAGGGTGATGAAAAGGGGGAATTGAGAAGAGGAAGTCACTTGATTTTGATTCCTCTATAATATAATATGTACCTAAATACTTATTTGATACACGAATAAATGTGTGAGTACTTGCAACTTGTGTTTAGTATTGTATTGTGTGTGTAGTGTGTAAAGGGCATCTTCTTTTGTGACTGTTCCATTGTCCTCTATTACCATGACCATTATTTAAGTAGGGTTGCCGCTCTTATAATTTATATGCATTTTAATTGTCTCGTTGAACCCTCTCCCGAGTACACAGTGGTGTTGTGTTGATAGTCAATCTGTTATTTCCATTGTACAGATATTATAGGCACAGCCTGTGACTGTATATATAATATTTTATTATTGTATCTAATTTTAAGCGAGGGACTCCAACTAATCCAAAGCAGGAGGTTCCAATTTCCTTTTTGCATAAAATTTCAAGTTTATATTGTACTTTACAATGTAAAGTACACGTAGAGACGAAGGATGAGAGAACAGACTGTAGATTGTAGATTAAATGGCGGATTTACATAAATAATCATGCTCACGATATTATAAAATTTTGGCAATTATACAGTTTAACAGTGACAATTTTCAGTATTTGTCTCATCCCGTCGCCAGTCACCAGTCACCAGTCCAATTTTAATTTAAGGGTGTTTAGTGTTTATTCAATCTTTTGCCTGTCCTATCAAAATCACACGCGCATCTTTAATTTTAGGTATTTTCAAACAAATAGTGTGAAACATCAAACGACACAAGCACTGTCGCCTTACTGATCAACATGAGGAGACCAAAAAGTTGAGCTGAACGAGTGAGCGGCGTCAAAGTCACTCATTTTCTAAATGCACACTTTTTACTTTTATTGTTGATTGTTGTCCCGAGATTTAGGTTTGGATCTGGATTTTGGTTTTTTTGGTCCGGGTTTCCCTACAGCACATTGCACAATGCACACTCAATTTAGATAAAAATGTCATTTTTTATAGAAAAATGATTTAAATTCCCTCAAAATCATCAAGAAAATCCGCGTGAAGAAAGGATTGGCGACTGAAACATTTCATTGTTATTAACCGGCGTCGAACTTTGTAAGATAAGATGCATGTCGATTATGAATTTTGAATGTATTGGTATTTAAAAAGGTCGGCCTCCGCTCTGCATATACATGTAGCATTTTAATGTTTAAGTTGTTGGTGAATTACTGATATGTAATGAATAAATTATTGAGGCTGTCGTCACTCTTCAACGATTCGTTTTGGATTTTGGACTTTGACTCTCGGACTCGAGATGGTGAAGATGAAGATGAAGTAGACCAATTCCAAGTCCATGTCGATGTTCACCCATCCTCACGGTCCATTTGTTAATTTTCTCGAGTCAAAGTCAAAATGAAAGATGTACATTGTACATGTGCATTTGAGACTGTGGGACGATGCAGTACATATGTATGAGCATTGAGCATGATAAAAGACTTTTCTGTCCGTCAATTTTGGCGTGCAGGTGAAGAGAAGTAAAAGTATATAAGTAACTAAAAATCTAAAACTAAAATGTGTGAGGATTCATCAGTGTGAAGAAGAAGTAAGTATATAAGCATGTGAAAAAGGGATAGCAGAAGAATTCCAGGCGGATGGTCAGATCAGATGTTTGATGGTTGCTGCTGGGAGTGCTGGGAGATCAACAGGATAATTTTTCATGGGCACGGCGGAGAAACGGAGGAGAAACACAAAATACAGATAGATACTTATGTATATACACAAGGGCATTCATGAGGGAAAGGCAAGAACAATGGGATAAACTGTCCGAGGAATATTATTATGTACATAATATGTATATGCATTCTATGTATAAGGGATAGAAAAGAAACTGGGCCGGCTGATGGCCAAACAGAGGGAAGAGAGATTGTGCCAAAGATGAATTTCTCTCCCGAGACTTCTCAAGACAAAGAGGAGCCAAAGCTAAAACCAAGAAGATTTGTGCCATGGATGTTCAATCTTCATGTGCACACTGAAATGAGTTTCTGTTTCACGTTTTTCTGTTCCTCTGTTCGAAATGTGTTCATATGTATTGGGACGGCGGATCGATTTTTGTAATTTGCTGACCTTTTGCACCCACATGATTTATTACCAATCAGTCAAAGCAACAACAATCACTCCAACACAACACACAACACAGTTCGAACTTCGAACAACCAACTGAAACAACTCTTTTCCCCTTCCTCTTCGTCTTCCTTCAGCCCTGGCCTTGGCATTCCAAATTTCGATTCATATTCGTATTCGTATTCATATTCTGTTTCAGTTGTCCGCTCATCGTCATCCTTCAGAATCCGACAGATAGACGGACGGATTGAGGATTGACTATTTATATTGGAGATTGGGGATGACGAGAAAGCGGAAGATGAGCACATTTTTCCTTTACCGTTTATAGTTAACTCCCTCCGCCGACTCAATCTTCAAGTTCCTCAAGTCAAATGGATCGAATCGAGGATCGACTCATCAACGCTGAATAATATTTGTAAATAATATGTATGTATTTATAATGTATTTACATATACTTACTTATGTATGAGCCTCTGATTCACATCTTGATAACTTGCCCAGGAATTTTTTCATGAGGTACAAGTACAAAGTACAAAGTGAAATTGCTCTTGAGAATTCTTCAATTAAAATTCATTCGACTCGCATTCATCTTCTTCACTTTATTAATTAACCGGGATCTTTGAACCAAACAATGTCTAACTTATGTACATCTATAATCATCTATAATGTACAACGTGTAAAGCTTTCATCATAATATAAAGATGGATAATTTAAGCACAAAGAATTCTGTCCAATCGATGTACACACTGTAAACAACTGTAGGTTAAGGTTAATTTGTTTTCAAATTCCAATTTGAAATTTTGTCCTGCTCAAAATTAAAAGAATTTTGTACCTACTCAGATAAAATACATAGTAAATACTTCATCCTTATAATATTTTTGTATGAGAGCGGAAGTGGACACAAAATACATCAAGTTGTTAAACCTCCTCAATTGTCATCTTATTCTTGTTCAACATTGAAGCATTTCATTAAATTTCAGGTATTTTTCAAAAATTCTATGTAAAATAAGTAAGTATAAGTAAATATAAATGTATTACGGTAGATTTTTCCCTGAAAACACTTGAAAATGATGAATGAGGAATGAAGAGACCTACCTAAACGTTTTTCCCTCACACACAAGTAAATTGTAAACCTCCCAAATTCTCCATTGAAATCTCAATTGGCGTTGGAGTTTTGAGCTTTCAAGTTACTTAAATACATATACTTGGGACACATTTTTTGAGTGACAACTTTATTTTGTGAATGGGATTCTGAGCTCTCTCTGTCAACTTTGTCTTTGTCACATGAATCTGTCATACATAGGTATTTATTTATTATTTCCGAGTTTTGAGCTTTGAGCTTCCTTTACTATGTATACTGCGGTATGAAAGATAATTACAAGCTGGAAAATTCGGCCGTATGGTCTATGGTCCGGGACAATTGACGATTCAATGTTCAATGTTCAATGCAATTGAATTTCAAATCATTGAATATGAGTTCCGTATGACAAAATTGTGCTGTTTAAATTTTCTTTGCAATATTCAATGCATAATATGTATAATATGGATATTGTGGACGTACAAATTGAATAATGAGATTATCCTGGAAAATGGAGTGAATGAAAGGCCAGGCCAGTGTGGAATATGTACAAGGAATGAATGCGAGTGAAATGAAACGAGAACATTATGAATACGAATACGAATATGAATATGAATGGGAGTCGGAGGAACATGGAAAATGGGAAATGGTGGGAGGCGGTTTCCAAATGTAAATATTTGGAGTTGGATGGACGGGAAAGGAAAAAGAGACCGACATGGACACCAAAAACCAAAAACCAAACCAAAGCACCACATTCTACATTGCAGTACATTCTACACAGTAAAATAATATCATAATATGAAATATCATGGAAAAATTCATGTAAAAGTAAAGCATCAGACTCCAGCGACCAGTACCTAACTAAATTTACTTAAACGGTAAACAAGCGGTGAGGGTTGAGGTTGAACTTTGAAGTGGAGCACGTGAATGGGGAAGAAATTGAGAAAAGGAACAAGCAGGGAGCATCGGAAAATGCACGGGAATTTACTATGATGTAGAATGTAGTTATAATGTATAATGTACGTATAAAATGGCGCAGTATATTATTTACTGTATGGTTATTATACGCACAATAAAATCCTGCACCGCTTCACGTCAAAACAATTTTGACAATGTCGACCGGCACCCTCAAACATTTTTCAAAAGATATGATGTACATATGTATAGTGTGAATGAATTTTCATGCCCATCTTCAAATTATGCTTTGTAGTGGGTATGTAGATGTAGTATGTACACATATAGTTTTGTGGTGCTGGTGGTGACATGAACAAGAATAACAATTTGATTTGAATGCATGTATAAATGTGAAGGTCGAGTGTCTCAAAACGGGGAAAATCTTTTTAAATGAAGAGGACAAGCTCAAAGTGTAGATTCAGATTTTCAGGTTCAGGATGATTTGCCTGCAAGTAAATTGTAAAAATGAAAATACTTGCAACCCCTTAGAAAAAAATCTAACCAAGAATCTAGTGAAAATTTGATGAGATTTGAGATGAAGTTAAACAACTTTTGATGAGATTTTCATGATATTTTACCAAATCTGCTTAAAATTTGCTGATATTTGACAAGATTGATAATTTTTGATGAAAATTTGACAAGATTGATAATTTTTGATGATATTTGACAAGATTGATGAAATTTTCATGATTTTTTACCAAACCTGCTGAAAATTTGACGATATTTTACCAAATCTGTTGAAAATTTGACGATATTTTACCAAATCTGCTGAAAATTTGACGATATTTGACAAAATGGTCAATTTTTGATGAGATGGTTTTTGACATTTCACTAAAAGTTGATCAAAGTTGTTACGATTTTCCACCAAAATCTTGCCAAAATTTCTTGAGATTTTTTGACAGGATTGTTTTCCAAGGGAAAATAAATATTTATACTTATAGAACATGTTGTATTATTGGGAAATTCGGTTGTAAGTTGTAAGTATTCCAAGAGAAAAAAAACAAAGGATTTAAAAATATTTTCCTTTTTTAATCTCATTGGTCAAAAATAAAAAAAGTAAAATAAATGCTTAAATGCTTTCGTTCAAAATTCGAAAGGGCGTGAAAATCCAAGAGGCTAACAATGTCCAGTTAAGTGGCCGCTATTTATTTGAGCATTTAAATGGGAATATTACTGGTAAAATTAGAAATTAGTTTCAATTACGTAACTGCCATGATAGAGATAACACATCAACTGCGCACAGTATTTGGCTGAAAAGTGCATTTGTCTCCTTGAGCGGCGTTGAAGTTGTACGTACATTGTACAGGCCCAGAGGCCAAAAAACAGGAATCAGAAGAAGACGAAGAAAAAAAGGAAAAAGTGAGAGAAAAAGACGGCTCGTCGACACGACAAATAAGCGAGTCAAAGTCAATAGTCAATTTAGCATCACTTACAAATTAAACGTGTTGAAAATATCCATATCCATTTTATCTCCTGTCCACTTACAATCTGTTCATCCCTTGAACTTTTCACTCTCTCTCTCTCTTTCTCTCTCTCTCTCGCTCTCTCTTTCTCTTTTTCTCTCGCTTTTCTGAGCACACAAAAGAGCTCACAAAAACTGGACCAACTGGACTGGACGAGAGTGAAAAGTGTCGGATAAAAACAAAAAAAAGTCACAAGGCACCGATAAATTAAATGACGGTTTGAGGAGGGACCGCACCCAAATCAGGAGAAGTGAACATGAGACAACTTTTCCTTTTTCTCTATATATATACTCTAAACGAATCTGTCTATTTACATTCTACATTTATTCCTTTTCAATCCCTGTATATTTAAATGCGTATGTTTTTATGTACAGACTGAAGCAACAGACGGAGAAACTTGAAGCAATTGAAATTCCACAGACGTTCGTCGTTCGTCCACAATACAAAAATATACACAAGATACATATTTGGATGAGGATTTCCACATTTCACCCTCCCTTTTTTGACTTGCAGTTCCAGTTCAAGTTCAAGTTCCAGTTTGTCAATCTTCACCCCCTTCTTTTCATTATACTAGATGTACATGTATTTAACTGTATGTAAGTATGTATGTATTATACTTTTACTTAGACTGTCGTCTTTATTTTTATTCTCATTTTCATACGACACCAAAACCCAAAACCAAAGAGATTCTTTTTTTACGTTTTACGCTGTGCTTGCTTGCTTGTGCTTGTTCCCCGTTTTTTACACCACCGCGTCGGCATCATTAGGCCAGCACAATCACAATCACAACGACAATGACACAGTCAAGGTTTCTTTTCGTCCCCCATTTTTACTATTTACAGAATTTCCACATTGTTCCTGTATTCTATATACTCTGTACAACTTTTTCTCTAAACGATCAGTTTACACTTTCCATGTACAATTATGAGACTGTAGAAAAAGTGTAATATGGATGGAGATTTGAATTTGATGAGCCTCGGGTAAAAATAAAGGACTGCATAATGTGCTGGTGGAAAATAAAACAGAGTTCCAGTATTGTACAATATCCAGAGGAGAGTGACCGTGTATGTATTTATTTAAATGTGACGATGATGCTGGTCAATTGTCAATGTTTTTCCATGAGGATTAAGATTTAAGATAAGAGTCTTCGTCCATTAAAATAATTCAAAGGTTCAAAAAGGGACAAAGGACAAAAAGGACCAAAATCAAGAGAAAAGGAACCACAATGAAAAGACAACGAGTTTATGTAAAAAAAGTCAGCTTGACAAGTTGAATACAAATCACTGATTTGAAATCAGTTTCAATTACATATCATACACACACAGTACGCTCATCATATTATGTAGGGACAAAATCTTTACAAAAAAGTGTCGGCTTGAGAAAGGAAAAGCTGTGCGCTTATTATTATGGTTTGTTAGCTTTACTTTTAGTGTTAAGCGTTTAAAGGTTTGTACTTTACCACTTTTCCATTTACCACACCACAAGTTCAAAATCATATTGATGATTATACCTACAAAAGAGCCAAAAAAGTGTGAAAAAAAATTTACTTTTCTGAAATTTCGGCCTGTCAATGCTTAATCGTGAGAATCGTGGAGCATTTTGTACAATTAGCATAAAGAAAAGTAAAGAAAGCCAACAGCCAATGCTAGGGTTGCTTTGCTTTGTATTATTTAATGTTTCTGAATTTCTAGGTTCCAGACATGAGTGACAATACTTCCCACGCTCTGTTCAACGTCGCTGGCAGCATCTTCACCTCCAA
>JAQIVE010006929.1:0-10980 GCA_034698285.1 Sminthurinus bimaculatus | reverse complement strand
GATCCACAGTCCCACGAACCCATTGACACATACGGCACAAATGGATTTTTAGGTAAAAAGGGCCCAAGGGACAGTTTTACAGTACCCCAAAACCTTTCTAACAATTTTATTGAATCCTTTTCTCCTTGAGTTAGGTCGGCCTGAATTTCCACTTCAAAACAAGCATTCACGCATTCAAACTCAAGAAACATTCCAAACTTAACGTTGTCTTCATACACTTCTTACAAAGGGGAAATTACAATAGCAAAGTAAAGAGGGGAATATTTTTACAAAGACATTTTTGCCTGACTGTCACATTACCTTTGCGCTGTCAGGAGGATTCTATAGTTTGCAGCTATGGACAAAAAGCCGACACGAAGAAGCAAATCAGGCTCTGCAGACGAAACTCCAGTCACAAAAACTAACCTCAAGGACCACAAACGAAAATTTAGTTGCAACTTCTGCGGCCTCACACTGAGCCAAAAATATAAACTGACAAATCACATTCGAGTTCATACTCGGGAAAAGCCGTACAAATGCAAGCAATCAAGCTGTCAGGCTAACTTTGCCACAAAAGAAAATTTGAAACAGCATCAACTGGTCCACATCAAGGCAGACGAAAGTTTTCTAAAGTTCAAGTGCTCAATTTGTCAATATAAAAGTTCCCGAAAATTCCAACTCGTCCGTCATTTGAGAACTCATTCTGATGTCAAAGAGTTTTCATGTGACCTCTGCCCCTATGGAGCTAAACACAAACAAAACATCAAAAGCCATCAAAAGCAGGTTCATTCAACGGAAAAGCTGTTCAAGTGTCCCCAACCTGGCTGTCAGTATTCCTGTAAGACGAAAAGTGATTTGAAGAAACACTTGCCAGCTCATTCAAATGACCAGCCCTTTGTTTGCTCTTTTGCAAACTGTGATTTTAAGTCAAAGTGGAAAACATCCTTGACTTATCACGAAATGGCTCATCGTGGAGAAAAGCCGTTTAAATGCTCCTTTTGCACATTCTCTTGCACTATGACAAGTCACCTTGTGGATCACATACGCATTCATACGGGAGAAGCTCCGCATCCTTGTCAAAGCTGTTCATATCGGGCCAAAACGTCCAGTCAACTGATAAAACATTTAAAGAGAATCCATCGGGGTGAGAAGGTAAATGCAGGAACTCAAGAAGCAATTCCAAATCAATTGGGAATGAAAACGTCAAGATGTAAAGTTGCGGGCTGTGACTTTGCAACCCGAAAAAAATCCAAATTGGCCATTCACCTTAACGCAGCTCACACATTGCCAAGAGTTGTTCTCGAGAAACTTTAAATCTTACCAAGTCGATCATTCCCAAGCCAAAACCATTTTGGGTTGTCAAAACTAGCATTGTAACTTGGCCAGGATTTTTTGCGGCTCGTATCAATTTCCAGGAATAAAATTGTGCTGTTTCGGTTGTTTGAAACGCTCACACAGAAAAATTCTTCTTATTTGGCTCTCTCTCTCTCTCTCTCTCGGCTATTCTAGTCCAATTTTACGTTTTACAAGTAAACTCACTCTAACGCAAACTACAATTTAACAAGAAGTCAAACGTGACTTTTCATGGGTAGAAATCTGTCAAAAAAGTTAAAAAACAAAAGCTCAGCTCTGATTTTAGGTTAAATTTTCAACTAAATTATTTACCGAAAAAATATTATGGTACGAATATTCTGAATTTCGGTGACAATGGAAATTAAAATTTGGGCGGAAATCAGTCTCCAAAGATGGTTTTCAAGTCACAAAGCAAAAGATTAAGAATTCCACAAAGGATTTCAACTGCAATTTTTGCGACTGCACAACCAACCATAAAAACCACATCACCCAGCACATTGTTGTCCACACGCGGGAAAAACCGTACAAATGTGGGGCTTTCTTTTCCGAATTGTAGGCAAAAACTTCCAGAAAGCTGACGAGACACGTGAAAGCTGTTCATGGGAATGAAAAGGCAAATAAACTGAAAGAAAATTTTGCGGTCAATAAGCGCCAGCGTGGAATGAAATTACAGTGTAAAATTGTAAGCTGTGACTATTCAACAAAAGAAGAGTCTATTTTGGCCATTCATCTGGATGCAGCTCACAATCTCCCAAGAGTCGTCCTATACAAACCTTGACTCAACTTTTTAATCATTCAGAAAATGCTTGATCCCACGAAATATCAATCGAATTAATGTAAATGTCATCGCATGAAAATAAATCATAAAATTGAATTGTTTTTTACAGAGAGGCCAATAAGATTCACTGTTGCAATTAAGACTAATTCAATTCATACACTGCGGCTGAAAAAATTCTCAAAAATACCATCCAGTTGTACGTATATTCATTAATTTTGACTGTTATACAACAAATTGATGTTGCTTAAAATAATAAATATTTTTGTCGGGATGCCTACTGGTTATTCTTTATGCTTAAAACAGAAGAACTGCGCAGACTTTGACGCCGGTCGACCATTTTCAAGACGTAATGCGGTGCCATGTCAATGAAGAATTCGAGTCTTGCGTAAAATCCTGTAAAGAATCGATGCTGCACTGAAAAAAGTCATGCACAGACTCTTGTTGAATGAGTTTTTTTTCTTTCTGCAGAAATCGGACAAACAACAATGCCTACAACTACCTTTGTGTAAATAATATCTGTGCATACGGAATCCAGCGTATATTTCTGTTTTGATCCATAGTAAGGCCCGTTCTAACAGACTGATGGTTGGGTCGGCCTTCAACTTTAAGAGAGGAATAACGACAACAACAACCTTTTAAATTTTACTTCAAGACCGTGTGCAACGTTTCTTCTATTGGATGTACATAGTATGAAACATACATAATTCAAACTTCAAACAATTAGGAACTGAACCCTTTTTCCTTTGGCTTATGTCTGTCCGTCTAGATTTCCCCCGTCCCAACGAGCCAAACTTTTGAACCCAATGGACAGTCCAATTTTAACTTTGCCTCATCACACTTCTCTCAAACGTTGGTCAACAACAGCAAACTGTATGCAGAGAAAATGTTTTTGTTTCGGAAAGTACTTTTTATTGACTGACGCATAAATATTATTATTGTAAAATTGCCAAGAGAATTCTATGGTTTTGTTACTATGGATACGCAGCACGGACACAAAAGGAGCTACAACTCTGCAGATAAAGTTACAGTTCCAAACAGCAAATTCAAAAATTCCGCAAAAACATTTAGCTGCAATTTCTGTGGCTACACAACCAACCATAAAGGCAGTCTTACACGTCACATTCGAGTCCACACGCGGGAAAAACCGCACAAATGCCAGCATCCCAATTGTGAAGCTGCTTTTACCATAAAGTCTGATTTACAAAGACATCAGCTCGTTCACAACAAAGGGGACGAAAATTTGTTAAAATTCAAGTGTTCAAGCTGTCCCTATAAAACTTGTCATAAATCGAGCCTTGCACAACATTTAAAAACTCACGCTGATGTCAAGGAATTTGCGTGTGACCTCTGCCCCTATCGTACTAAATTCAGAACCAACATCAAAACCCATCATAAGAACGTTCATTCTACTGAAAGGCTGTTCAAATGTCCCCATCCTGGCTGTCAATATTCTTGTAAATCGAAATGTGACTTAAATATCCACTTAAGGGTTCATTCGAGTGAGCAGCCCTTTGTTTGCTCCCTTGAAAACTGTGATTTCAAATCAAAGTGGAAAAAATGCTTGACTAACCACGAAATGGCTCATCGAGGGGAAAAACCCTTTAAGTGCTCCTTTTGCACATTCTCCTCCACTAAAAAGAGTGATCTTGTTGCTCACAGTCGGGTTCATACGGGAGAAACTCCGTTTCCCTGCAAAAACTGTTCATACCGAGCCCAGACGTGCAGCACGCTGAGCAGACATATCAAGAATGTTCACGGGGATAGAAAGCAAGACGATGGAGCTTTTGTGATTGGTCAATAAATGGTGGCGAGGGACGCAATTGAATTCTAAATTTGTAGGGTGTTACAAAGCAACAAGAAAAGTATCCGCTTTGGCCTTTCATCAAAATGCTGCCCACAGACTGCTAGGAGCTACCCCTGAAATATTTTAATTAAACTATTTTACATATTCACATCATAATGTTTACTCCTAAATAAACTATTAGTCGTCTAAATGTAAATATCATGACATAAAAATAAAATTTAATTGTGATACACATTTAATTTTAGTACCAAAATTTGCCTATTTCGACACAAAACCAATGAATAAAACAAAATCATTCCGTACAGACCTCCTAGACGCATCTATCAATAATTTATTTACACGATTGTCTTTTTAATTCAAAAAGGCTGTGTTTTGAGAGCGAATTTTGTCATCCATTTTGTAAAATCCAAGACCCTCAGCAATGCATGGTAAATGTATATTTTTAATTTTAAACTGTCATCCGTCACTCTTGTGTCATCAAAATGTTAAATTGTGTAAAAATTACAAAGGCATTCCCGGGAAATGTTAGACTAGAAATGTTTGATTTGTCGCCTACTATTTGTGCCGATGAATATACAAGACATATTTTGACATTCTTTCGCCTATGATTCCTATGATTTCATGACCAAATACAGAAACCATTGACTGAAGTGATGCATGATTATTGGCTGCTAGTGTTTCACCGTCAATTATCAATTTTTGACGGTTTAGTTATCTGCGATGATGTATTTTTAATTTTTGCTACAAAAACGTCGAATTCGAATTAGCGTGGCACCGGGACAAACAAGGAATTTTTCATTTGTAATAGTACACCATTGAGGCAATGTGGAGACTCTTTAAGTTTGGAATTTCCAATCCCTCACTTGCTGCTCACAGGCGGCGTCAAATTTTAGTTGAAATTAACAAGGAAACGGAGTAGACCAACTTGAGCCATGAAGGCAACGTGACACAACTGCACGACAGCGACCTGCCTGTCGGTCCGGAAATTACTCCGGGATGCATGTCAGCATAAAACAGGTAATATTTTGTAATTTATTGAAAGGCACGTAACACATTTTTTATTCGTTGTGTCGAAGCCAACGTTTGTTTCCCGTTAGCTTTATATCCAGATTGAGGCTTCCAGGCGCAATAGTTTAACGCCGTCGGCCACGAAAGACAATGTTGGCGGCGATATATAGGCAGTAGCCAAGTCGTCGGCAAAAAGCTTGTAGCTAGTAGAATACCGTATATGTTTGAATTGTGCTGCAGCCGTACTATTCAAGTTTTTAGCCATAGAGTATATGTACATGATGTACAATCAAACGGGAAAATCTATGACATGCAGCACTATTCAAACGTGCCGTACAATTCAAACAGATACGGTAAAGTCAGTTTTAAACACATTTGCTTTTTTTAATCAACAATAACGTAATTCAAGTAAACGAGTTAACAATAAAGCTAACATCAAAGATCGAAGACTCATTACAACTTTGTCTCTGCAAAGTTTTGACGCCGGCAAGTTATTTACAGGCTGCAATGTCTAACTTCAAATGTGCAGCCTGTCCAAAATAATTCAATCCCAGGAAACTGTGATAGTTGATTGTCCGTGTGGTAAGTATTTTACATTATGTTGATAGAATATTGCATATTGATGATGTATTGATGTATACACATATGCAATATGCATGAATGTATATAGTTACTAATATTTTCCAATACATGAATTCCCAAAATACATGAGACCCAACTGATTATTAGCATTCATGTTCTTTTTGCTCGGTGCGCCAAGTTTATTGTGATTCACCTCTCAAAATCAACATTCCGCAGTTTAGGATGTTTTTGCTGCAGATTACATTTTGCAGCAGTAAAAAAGTAAAAGTTTTATTTTTGAATAGAACGGCAGAATTTAACAACCATGATTCAAGCAGTCATCATTTATTTTATGGTTTAATTTTGTTTTGTTTTTTACAGTTGGAGCCCCGTTAACAATATTTTTACACGATGTAAAAGATGACTAAGTTGGATGATGGATCAAAATGCTGTCTACTTTTATAAAATAAGCGCGGCTGCCCTTATTAAAAAATCTTGTCAAAATTTCGCAACAAAATTTGACGCGATTTTGTTCAACAATCTTTCGAAACGTCGACCCAATTCATGGTCAAAATTGTTTAAGAGTTTGACCTGATATTTATAGATTTTTATGAAAACTCCTTTGAAAAAATTTCTTAGAAATATCATTAACATTTGACCAGATTTGACAAGATTGAAAATTTTTGACGAGATAAGTTCCCCAGTTTGTTTTCTGACGGAGCCGATTAAAAATTGCCAATCTTGTCCAATCTTATGAGCGTTTTATGAGATTTGATAAGATCTCTTTCCAAGGGTAAGAAACTATAGTACGAAATATGAAATTTCATAGCTTTTAATTTCTGCCAACTTCTGCATTTCTTCCTCATAGTGATGTTATTTGACACTTATACTTTAAAAAGCAGCTTCCGCATCTTCTAAGCTCACGGAGAACGATGTTAAAATTTTATGGAATCATTAAATTATCACATTGTGGCTCATGTTTTGACAATTATGTCATAACTTAGAAATGGCAGATTTTTCCGCATAAAAGAGCGTCAGCTAAAACAGTGCAGTGTAATAGTGTCCCACAACCTTACAAAGAAATAGTCGAATTTTCTTTCTTTATCGAATATTTTTGTCTCAGTTTGAGCAGCAAAGAATTGTTTCAAAGTTTCTAAAGCGTCTGTTAAAAGTTCGACATAAAAAAGATAAAAATGAAGACTTTCTCCACATTGTTTTTCTTTCTATTTTTATTCATCGGCACGATGACTGAGACCATTGCAGAAGAAAAACCAGAGGAACCTGGATATCTGACAGGAGATGGAGGTCCGCTTAAGGGTTAGTTTTTATGGTTTAAAACATCCATAGGATCTCAAGTTTTTAAATGTATAGCAAAATGTGCTGAAACCAAGAGTTCAAAATGTGTAATAATAACCTGCGATATACTGATACATACATTTATTACATAAAATATTTAACCCGTATTTTATTTTTTGTCGTATACTTCATACAGACTACTGCCAGAAGCTGATCGAAAAGCAGAACAAAAGCCCGGGAGTCAATTTCATCCCCGCCGGATGTCTACCGTTCGTCGAGTCTAGCTCGAGTACTCCAGTCCCACAGTCCGATTTTTGTACTTGTGACTTGAAGTTCGAACCGAAAGATTTTAAGGCCGTGACCGGGAATGACAGGAGATTCGAAGCTACTGGCATCTGTCGTACGCCCGGGTGTACATCCGAATTCACTTCGGGAAAGTGCCACTGCTCCGTGGAAAACCTGGTAAAAAACGGGACCTCAGTTTTTCCAGACTATGACGACGCTTGCACATGCTCTTACGCATGTCACCCAAAACATCCAA
The DNA here is from genome assembly GCA_034698285.1 of Sminthurinus bimaculatus. Taxonomy (NCBI): domain Eukaryota; kingdom Metazoa; phylum Arthropoda; class Collembola; order Symphypleona; family Katiannidae; genus Sminthurinus; species Sminthurinus bimaculatus. The sequence continues at coordinate 3,660 of JAQIVE010006929.1, read as the reverse complement.
GACACTGTGCGGTGGCCATATCCCTAATATCGGATGATGCGGACATGCCGTTGAACAGGACGTTCCCCCAGCCAAAATTGGTACGGAAATTCGTCAATTGTGTCTGTCTACGGAAGGCCAGAATATTGTTTCCCGATTTTCTGTGCTCATGCTCTTAAATGCCCTTGAACAACCCTTTTTGTCTTTTGTTATTTAGCATTTCTTTTTTCTTTCGTTTGCGTCGTTTTACAGAGCACTATTTGTAATTTTTGATATAAATGTGTACAATAAATCAATAATTTTTATTCATTATCACACATTTTAGAAAACAGCCCTTGAGCTAGTCTCCGCTATTAACTTTATCGATTTCGCCATCAATGAGGTCTTCGATCTTTTTGCTGATCCATAAGTAAAAGTCTGTAATAAACTGATTTAAATGTAAATATTTTGACGCCGGTTTTAGATTTTACATGACTTGTCAGTCTCAAGTCAGTCCATATTTGGACCTGCAAAGGAAGTTAAAAAATCCAACTCTGCTGTTTTTATCAACCAATGTGCTTTTTTATGACCCATCGTTTTAGCAATATCAAAACATTTGGATACAAAATATTGTTACGAGTTACAAACGACACCTTAAGCATAATCCATAATCGATGCAATCGATGCTTGACGTGTCGTAGTGAATAAACTGTCATAGAAACAGAGAGAACTCGTAATTTTACTCATTTGCCTTCCAGTACAACCAAAGTCGTCTGATTCTCGCTTTCAATTTTTGAAGCACTTCGATGCCACTCAGGTCATTTGCTAGTGTTTTTTCACCGTCAATTCGGACAGAGTGATGGTCTGCATTTACTACCCGGTGATGTCATCACAGCAAAAGAAGCAAATGGCGTCGAAATAGTTGAAAAAAAAATGAATTTAAGTTACAGAACGAGACAGGCGAGGTTATGTGGCAAGACAATAAAGAATAGAGTGAAAGTCCCAATTACGTCAAACATTGTTTCTTATTTCTTGCAAAGCTGAATTTCCTACACATCGACAGAAAGTTTTTTTAAAAGTACTTTGACGATATTGATGTAGGCAGTCGAACGATTTCTCTCTGTCTCCCAAAATTGTTTCACTTCAATGTAGCTCCTACCCTTGAGCTCTGCCGTCTTCAAAAAGTTGGAGAACATGGGCACAAACGGCAAGAAATTAGTTTCAAGGTTGAAGGTCCCAAAGCCTGATGGACTACTTTAACACAGCTCAAAACCTTTCTAACAAAGAGCATTGAGCCCTATTTTCCCTCGGCTTATGTCGGTTTGAACTAATTTGTCCTTGACAATGAGTCAAACATTTGAACTCAAGGAACAGTTCAAATTGAAATTTGCCTCTGTACACTTCTCACAAAAGCAATTTACAGAGCAGAATATCTTTTCCTTTTACAAAAGTAGCAACACAATCGTATTAGAACTAAATCATCACCTAGAGGATTCCATATCCATATCCATAGGATTTGCAGCTATGAACACAGGACCAGAACACAGACGAAAATCAAGCTCTGCAGATAAAGTCAAGGTCCCAAACAACAAGCCTAAATATTCCACAAAACAATTTAACTGCAATTTCTGTGACTACACGACCAACCGAAAAGACAGTCTCACTTATCACAGTCGAGTCCACACGCGAGAAAAACCGTATAAATGCCAACATCCGAATTGTAAGGCTGCTTTTGCCTGCAGTAGTCATTTGAAGCAACATCAGCTGGCTCACAATAAAGATGATGAAACCTTGTACAAATTCAAGTGCTCCACCTGCCCCTATAAAACTGGACGCAAAACTAATCTACACAACCATCTGAAGACTCACTTTGATGTCAAAGAGTTTAAATGTGACCTCTGTCCGTATCGAGCTAAACTTAAACACAACATCAACAGCCATCATAATAGTGTTCATTCAACTGAGAAGCCGTTTAAATGCCCCCAACCAGGCTGTCAGCATTGTTTTAAGACAAAAGGTCATTTAAACCTTCACTTAAGGTGTCATTCAAACGACCAGCCCTTTGTTTGCACTTTTGCCAACTGCGATTTCAAATCAAAATGGAAATTTTCCTTGAATAACCACAAAATGGCTCATCGTGGAGAAAGACCCTTCAAATGCTCCTTTTGCACATACTCTTGCACTGTGAAACAAACCCTTGTACAACACATGCGTGTTCACACAGGGGAAACTCCGTATGCCTGTCAACTCTGTTCGTACAGGGCCACGACTTCTTGTCGTCTGACAAAACATTTAAAGAGATTCCATCGAGGTGAGAAGGCAAATACTGGGACTCGTGAAACAGTTCCAACTCACGTGGAAATGGGAACGTCATTAAAATGTAAAATCGCAGACTGTCACTTTTCAACCCGAAAAAGTTCCAAATTGGCCATTCACCTTAACGCAGCTCACGGATTGCCAAGAGTCGTCCTCAAGAAACTTTAAATCAACTGTACAAGTTTTATACAAGCAGATAATGTATACTGTAGATGGCTTGTTAATCATTGCATTGGTTATTTATTGTTTTATTGCTGATTAACCCGTAAAAGGACACCATTTATTTTTTAATTATTCCCAATGGTCATTGAAAAAAATTCGCGGCCACAAAAATTGAAAAAAACTGTACACAACACACGATTTCATATTTTCTATGACAATGCTTTATAGAGCCGATTTGAAAAAAAATATTCCCGCTCTGTAGTTTGTTTATTTGAAATTATAACACAGAGGAGTTGTTGATTTTATGCTCTAACTTCGGTTCTAGTGGATGAAAAAAATCGAATGATGGCTCATAAGATCCGCAATGAGCCATTTAGTGTGCATGAATGTTTTCAGTATTTTAAATAACTCCATTTTGAAGCTATATGCCATTGTGTCATTTGACAAATAGGTGTCTTTTTACGGGTTAATTGAAAGATAGTGCCCACGAGATCAATTTTTGAAACCGGAAAAAATGGAAGAATTTAATTTGCTTGTTTCTGACAACTTTTGAAGAACTTTTTTCTAAATTCTTAAAGGACCCTACTCCATAAAAAAAGCATCATTTGCTCTATGTTTGCACACGTGGATCTTTTTTGGTGCCAATAAAAAAATTGCAGATTCTTATTTTTTAGGGTTGATTTGTTTTAGCCACATTGAAAACACGCCCCTGGTTTGGGAGCTGTGACTTTTGTCCGAAATATCGTGACAATGGCGCAAATCGACGCAGAGGTCGAACGCAAAGGGGCGACGACAAACAAATTTCCGTATTTCGAAGACGTCAAAGAAAAGTGAGAAACTAATTTATTCCGTTTTTTTCCGGTCGAAAATTCCAACTTTGAAAATTTCGTCTCCGTCGACGAGAGCCCAGTTTCTTCACCTATAAGAAATTCCAATTTTTCAATTTCGGTATTTTTGACCGGAAAAAACGGAAAAAATATTTCGTCAGTTTTCTGGTCCTCTCTCTGGTTTCGTAACAACTTGTTACGAAAAATTCATGTTTGGAATATTCCAAAAATGAATTTTTGAAAGGTAAACTTAATTGTCAATTGAATCGTAGGTTTTACTTTTTCGACTCCAATTTTCAGCTACGTGGCCAATAAAGAGTCGATAAGAAGCAGATTTGGTCGTAAGGACAAAGAGGAGAGACATTTTTGTAGGAAAAATGAGTTTTTATAAGGGGGG
>JAQIVE010006928.1:0-10984 GCA_034698285.1 Sminthurinus bimaculatus | reverse complement strand
TGGTGTCTGTTATGGAAAAAAAAAATCTATTTAATCTTTTTGGTGTCTGTTATGGGTACTTTTGGTGTCTGTTTTAGCCCCAACCTTTTGCAATTACTACGCATCATTTTATATTTTTTCATATACAAAAGTCATGAGTTTTTTTTGTCCAAACTAATTTTAATAAACATTGTACATTAGGTTAAATGATATTTTTTTAGTCTTCTTCTTCTTTACCAGTTTAAAAAAATTGTATAGATAGTACTTATAATATAATTTTTGTAATAATAATACAATAATTATATTATTATATTAGTTATTATCATAAAACTATTATTATGTATATTAAATATATAATTTATAGGCAGCAAGAAAAGAAGGAAAAAGGCTCCGTGTAATATACTTTGACAATATGATGTATTCAAACAATTTTTTTCATGGCCTATGAAATCGAATGAGGTGACGCGACTCTTCATGAACTTGCATTTCACTTGCTTTAAACTCATTTAATTCCTTACGAATCGCTGCTTTGTCCTTTGGAGTTAACCGTGTCCACGGTTTGTCAGCCCTTCTGTCATAGTCTTGTGCTTGTGTCAAAATCACCGTCTGAAATAAGTAGTGGGCCCATAAAAATTTACAATGTAATAATTTTAACTAAAGTTTAACGATATTTTAAACAGATGCATTTACTACTATTCTACTGCTTTAATGTACTTTTGATTTGAATGATTAATAGCAGGGATTTCGTTACTCACCTCAATATAGTCATTAAAACGAATAATCTTTTTCTCTTTTAACTCCTCGATTGTTGGCCTGTAATATGGAGACATAAAATACAATGAATATGGTTTGGATAAGCATACAGACTTTATGATGTACCACGCTTAAAAATTGCAGCTCAAATTCGAAAGACTTTCAAATTTTCTTTACCTAAAACTAAGTTTTCGTAATAACATTTTCTTCTTTTCTTCTTTTAATTTCCTTTCTTCTTGCTCCGTTTGCTTTTTTAAAATGTTCCTTTCCTCAAGTTCTGGAATTATTATTATAATATTTGTTGTAAGTTATAAGTATAGTTTGTACTATTATACATATGACATTATTATTTTATTTTTATGTGTGGATGAATAACTGAATTCTATTTATGTATTATGTTGATATAAGTTAGATTCATATAATTTAATAGACCTTCTTGAGAGGGACGCATACTAAGCCGACGATGTAATTTGGCACTGATGGCTGTAAGAAATTTAAAACATTGTTAATATTTTGAGGAGATGATCAGTGTGATAAATAACAAAAACAAACACTTACTTACTTACAAACCCATACGACAATCATTGTCGTATGGGGTTTAATTTAGTTTTAAAAACCGAATTCGGGTACTTCACAAAGTATCTCAGGAAGTCTAACCTCTACAATTCTAGGGTAAAAAATAATGTAGAATCCGAATCTAAGACCAGATTTCTGGAAATTCTTCGGCAAGTACCCACATTCGGATAATAAAAACTATTTTAACTACATACTAAAGTACTTTAACAAACCTTCTTTAGTCTCTTGAATCTCTTTTTCCGATACAACACGTATAATATTGCGATCGACCAACTCTTGAAAGTTCGGCCTCATGGCTAACTTCAATGCAAGGCTGTCCTTCCTTGAAATTCGAGCTGCTAACCTATTGACACGACCAGCAGAATTATCATCTGTTTGACTATCCTCATCCTCTTCATCATCGTCTCGATAGACTATTGGCCCATCGTCCTCAGAATCATCGGAATCTCTTAATGTGTCCACTGGTTTAGGTTTGGAATTCTCTTTATTCTCTTCACGTTCTCTGTATGGCAGTGTGACTCCAAACCTTATTGGTCTCTTGCTATAATTTAAAATGACACCAAATAAATGTAAATTATAATCACAATAAAATGTCCTCCTTTAAGGACTCTAATTAACACTTGCATTAAATCTGTGCTCTCCTACGTTAGCAAATCTTAATTTAAGACAACATACTTGGAATGCTGTTCGTGTTTGACTATCAAAGATTTTGTGGTTTCTTGTGTTGGTGTAGAGGCGCCTGATCCTCGAATTTTCTTTAATGCAGACTTGACGGGTTGGGCGTTTAGTTTTGGCTCTTTTGCGGGTACTTCTTCTACTTTTGTTGTATCTACTTCCAGTGCTCCTGCACCCATCCTCATGTAGTTCATGTTCGCTTCTAACAATTCCATATCATCCTCGTCATCAGGTCCTTCAATATCATCTATTGAGGAAACAAAGTATGTGTACTTGATTAGACATTAATGTTATGATATTCTTCCACTTATAAATATTGTGTTACATTTGGCAGTATGTTTAAAATATTAAAACTGACATTTAGACCTGGTGTACAAAATATAAAATATTGTGAACAAATCTTTAAATTCAAACCTGTATTAGAGTACATATCGGCGGTTTGCCTTGCATTTTGTACAACCATTGCGATTGCATTAGCTAAATTTTGTTCACGCTCACGCTGTTCTCGTTGTGTTGTGCTCCGATGCGTAGGCACGGGAGACCCTATTTAAAAATTAAATTACAAATTCCTTTAGTAAAAAAATTCACATACAAAAGCTAGATTGTCATAATATTTGAAAGTTTTTTTTTGACTCCATGACCTACACAGGCCACCCGAGGATAATGGCCTTACCACAAAATGCAGGTGGCGGTGGTATGGGACCTATCTCACTCACTGGAATCGGAGGTTCTAGAACAAGACAAATACAATTAGCACATTAAATGCATCTTAAGATACTTGTAGGGTAAAAAATAAAACAAAAATAAAATATTGAACTATCCTTACCTAGCTCGATAAAGGATAGGGTCCCATTTGACAACATAGTTGAGGAATTCGTAGGAGAAAAAAATTGTTCAATCTTATAATAATCTCCAGCTGTTCCGACTTCTAAACAACAAAATATTGTGTTATAATTTTATGTACATACAATTATCCCTTCAAATTTTAATAATAAATAATAACAACAAGAGACAAAACAGGACAAACAAATAATGGGGAACATAATCATGATTCACAAATATTTTGGAATGAAATAAGCTATCAGCAATCAGAATGAGCAAAATTTTTATAGACCAATAAAACTCACCGACGGAACTGGCATTATTATTGTTATTATTGCTGCTACTACTATTGTTATTACTATTAGTGATTGCATAAGGATGCATAAGTGATGATCGGTCAATTTTCTCTTGCGTTCCCAGAGTTTGTGATGACGTAGACGAGGATGACATGGGTATACTATTATTGGAGTTATTTGCAGTATTGATAGTTGCGGAATTATTGAACATTATCCCATGATGATGCTGATTATTGTTATTGCTACTAATACCGTTTGTTACTTGACTAATTTGAAGATTCAAACTCGTACTTAAATTATTTTGATATGGGGAAGGATTTGAATTTGCGACAATTGACGACTGGGAATTTATATTTAGGTAACCATTCTTTTTCATTCCATTATTTGGAGGTGAAGGTGGAGAAGACGATCGGTCATCTGAGTTATTTGCACTCATTCCATCAATATAGTCTTGTTGTTGTTGTTGCTGCTGATGAGATAGATAATGATGGTTTCCAAACGTCGTCATTTGTGTTTGATGATTATTCAAATGAAGAGATGATAAACCATTTTCTCCTTTGGCACCGTCGTTCCAGTTATTGACAGAATCTATTTTTTATTCATACGAAAAGGACAAAACAAGAACAAGAACAGCACATGAAGTAATGTTTTTTTAAAAGGTTACGAGACAATAATTATTATAGTTACAATTACGAATTGAATAATAATAAAGCATTGGTAAGTATTGGGCTGTCAGTCAGATCAATTTGTAGTACTAGTAATTATCTACAAGATTTACTAAATATAAAACACACAGCTTCAACAATTGATTTAGGACAAAGACACACAGTTTAGCAGGAATCATTTTTGCAAACCATTAAGGTGGAAAAGTCGTAGTAAAAGTAGGTTTAAAAGCTCTTTCTTATATTTGTCAAGTTGTTTGATTTTGTCTAATATCTACTCCTAATAGCGTAGAAATATGAAAAGAAAAGAAATAATTTGAGGAAATAGGAAAAGAAAGCAAAAAACAACAAAATGAAACATAATAATAATAAGGTTTATCAAAAATTGAACCATAGAAAATAAAATGAACTGCACTGAGGTGCAGACACGTCAAATAAGAATTGTTAGGAAGGTAATTATTTTAGAAAAAAGTGAGACAAGAAACACAAAATTTTAATCCTACGTTTTGAAGTCATGTATTTTTTTCTAACTAACCCGGAATGTCAATCTGGGATGACAATAAGTTTGAATCTGGATTTGGTTGAAGAATTCCTTTTTCTATTAATGTATCTCTACATACTCTCACGGACATCTTTCTCTCCAAAGCTAAATACACAAGAAAAACAAACAAGTACAATCGTAAGTAAAAAAGTCAACTTCTACACAACTTAAAATTTTGTTCAATAAAAAAGGACTTTCTCCTTTATATTTTATTTTTTACCAATGAAAGTATTTGTATTTTTGTATGTACTAGAAATGATTATAAATTATAACAATATCAAATATATACTTATAATATATTATTGTAAAATCTAATCAAGTAGATTTTCTCGATAACTGTGATTACAATAATTTTTTTAATAGAAAGAAAGAAACTGGCATCTTCAGTGGTCTAGAAGAAAGGGCGTTTATGATGATAGATATGCTGAATCAAATTCATTGATAGGATTTGTTAGAAAACATTCAATATCCTGTGACTATTTACACCGTTTTGTTTCATTCTTACAGCATGTTTTTAAATACACAGTAAATTCTGTCATGTGTAAATATATATATTATAATATTAAGTGTATCTTGATTCAAGTACTCAACCTCTTTCCGTGGTATAGTGAAAAAATCTCACAGCCTTATTTTTTTGGGTTTTGGCCAAGTTTCAACTTTAAGGACTATAGTATAAACTATAATATTAAAAAATAGACAAAAATTTGTATTACTTGAAAACAAACAACATGAATGCATGTGTGTATGTATGCACGCAGAGATACAGAAATATGAATGCATATTATGTCGGATACATACATACATACATATCTACATACATACACATATCTCAAAATCTGTATCTTCCTGCTCTACTCATCAACCTACATCTATTCATATACTATTACATATACAATGTCTAAGAAGAATAAGACACCACCACCAATATTTATCTAATCAAAATATCATACTATAAGACTATTTTTTTTCGTACGCTACTTATTCTGAACAATTCATTTTAATGTTTTCGTCGGTGACCTGAACTTTACTTCTCTACGTAGTTTATTCATTCCTCATGTACAAGTTGAGATTACGCCAAAACTACTCTCACTCTATATACTTTACTTGTGTAATATACGCGCATTCATAGTTGATGCCCTCATATTATAAAAAGACATAAGACCGTGCTTGGAAATATAATGCGTTTTTGAATTTCAAAATAAAATTGATATTATCATTAATAATTTGCTAGAGATGAACAGGTTACATCTGGAAATTGATAATGATCGTGCAGAAATTTACAAGATTAATTATTACCCATCATAATCAGCCTATTATATATATTATGTGATATGTGTAGTGCAGTGTGAATAGAGAATAGAGTGTGCGATATATAAATTTATTCTACAAAAAAGATACTGCTTCTATTACTAATCACATAATAATTCATAGACTCATTCATTTTCATATAAAATTGGCATCAAAATGCAGAGCTTCATGGAAAATAGTAAAAACAGATTTTAGGTTGTACATATTCACAAATAAATGACCGCTTTTACTATCATATTATGACACAAAAAAACCATCATAGTATCCTTCTCACGATTAGACATATGCGTCAAATTGGAAAACTGTTCAACATTACTAAAAAAACTCATGGGTCTATCTATGTTAAGCACCTTCATACTTTGTCTTATAAAAATCACCACTGACTCATCAAACGACGAAGCTCGGATTTCGGTTTAAGAAAGTAAACCAAACAGAAGGATCTTGTATTGTAATCATTTCAAATATACATCCATATAAATAAATTACACATGACAGGTTTATAAGTCATAAGATGATACTTACAGCGGGAAGTGGCTTCAAAAAGATCGGACTTCTTCTTCCTCTTCCATTTCCACGGTTTAAACAAACGACCAAAGCCGGAAAATTTGCTTTTTCTTTGGGGTGGAGGGCTTCGAGACGACGACGATGGAGGTCCGACACTACTAGATCTAGGTCCAATTCCATTTGGTTTTATTTTGGCTACAATTAAAGGAAAATAAAAATAAAAATTCATAATATGATGAATCATTATATGTATTCAAGAGGAAACAAAAAGTGATGCACACATATAACAACTCAAAAAATATAACCTATAATCTAACAATAGCATTGGAAGTTTAAAACCCCAAAAGCAATCTACAGATTCTACATCATAGACAACCAGACAGACAGACACCCCAACAACAGTTCATTATAATAATCCATTAATCCATTATCACTTGAATGGTCACAGCCTAGAGCACATTTTAAAATTATCTTCTGTACATTACAGTACTTCAGATACATACATATGCATTGTCTTGCTTTTATTATTAGTTACATATGCATGTGCATGACAGTCTTCATGAATTTGTTTGATGTATACGTAATACATACTTTTTTCCGCATGAACAAGTACTCAAGTTGATATGATATACATACAATGTACCTTATTAGACAGATCAGTTAGTTTCTTCTCTTCTACCATTCGTCCTTTTTCGAAATTCTACCAACTTTTGTGTATACATACAAATAAATATTATATGATAGAATACATGAGATAAGAGTGTCTAATGTCCGAAGTACCAAGATCATTTGCAGCCGACGAAAAGTCTTCCACATATATGTACTAAATGGAACATGCTCACCATAATAATAGCAATAGTCATATATATTCATATTTTGACTGGGTAAAGTCGTGCGCATCCATTACTACATCTTTTCTGATTCCTTCTTTCTTTCTTTCTTTCTCTTATCTAGATTCCTTACACGCTTACGCTTTGTCTCCATAATCAACCTTTTCTCTTGGTACTTTGTATACACACACACATATGCACAAAAAAGTCTCGTATGTTTTACGACAAAAAATGAACTAGGGGCTCTTTTATGTAATACTAATTTTTTTAAAACGCATCCCCCATTATTTTCTACAAGCACAATTTTTCTGTTTTTCTTCTTCTTCTTCTTCTTCTTTATTTTTTAATATGCCTAACAAGTAGTATTAAGCAGTAGATGATATTATCCTACTTATATATTCCAATCTCGTATATTACTCTAGAGATGAAGAGGAATACATAGTCAAAGTAGAATAGAGGAATCATCGAAGACGAGTCGTAGATGTACTATGTACTATTAGTATCAATAAGACATCCATAGAAAAAGATATAGAGAGCCAACAACAATTGCCTCCAGCTATATAAATACCTGAACAGAAAGGAGAACCAAACATTTTCCATCCCTATATCCTCATCATCATCAGCAGCAAGAGCATCATCATCATCATCACCCTAACCAACAAAAGACGAACAAGTACGACGAAGAAGAACCAAGAAACCAAGTCAAGTCAGGCCTCAGAACTGTACAAGTGTACAAGTATTAGTCGTTGTGGTGTCTAGTTGTTCCTCGCCGTAGTGGCAGTGTAGTCCCATCATCATCAGATACAGGTAAAAACTTACAACATATTAGATATGTACACGTGGTATGAACCTGTAAATCTATGACACTCCTTCGTATAAACACACTTCGTTCTCTTCATACATTGATTATTATACAGAAGGATGGGTATAATAATCCACATGCATGTATAAAAATTTCATGATAACTCAAATAACTTGAATAAAATAAAAAATTCATAGTGAATATATTATGTACATGAGCACACACACGCTTCGCGCGTACTTGGTAACAACGTACTCTTGCACATTTTTTTTAGTTTTCAAAGTTTTTCCAACTTTGCATCTGGCCATGATTGTAACTCAGAGTTTTAGCCATCATATGTATGATAATGTTGGCGTGAAACCATTTTTTGCGTATATTAATTATGTAGGTTAAATATTCCCTGAAAATGTCAATATTCTAGCTTTACTGGAGGTATAATAAATAATTTAAATTTTTTCGACAAAAATAAGTCCGCCAGATGGTTCTTTCCAAGATTCAAGTGACTTAATATTTAATATCGTCTCTTCCCGTCCAGTTTTTTGGAACACAAAAAAAGTTCTTTAATTCAGCATTTTAATTTTGTCCGATATCTTCAACATTATTATTACATGTATAATGTATACACTTTGAATATGTAGGTACACTATACTGAAACACTCGACAAGACAAAATAATATCCCCTAAATCAAGAAACTGCGACCGATTGTACGAAACCCCCAAAAATTGGGCAAATTTCCGACTAAATTAATTTTACTGTATACAATTAGTTTACTTGAATTTCCTCTTATGTTTATATATGCACATTTAATAGTAAATTGGCACAAACGCACACTCTAGGACAAAGCATCCCCTAGCTTCCAAAAAAGTCTTGTAAATTATAATATAGGTTTCTAATTAAGTACAACGTACATAAAGCAGTGTATAAAGTATAAAGTTAGTGAGCATTACTCACTTAAAATGAGGTAACAGTCACAATGGGAAAACAACAAAAACATGAAGAATAAAAGGTCAACCCAGTCAAGGAGTATTTAAAGTTTTATATAAGACTGGATTGGCAAGATATACCCGCGAAACTTATTGGGAGAAAACTTGAATAATTATTATGATGACAATATTCAGGTAAATATGAAAAATATTTCCTTAATATAATATCACAAAGTAAAAAGCATAACGCTTCAAACAAAATATTCAATACCCAATTCCAATATGTTGGCACAAATACCTGAGTTTTTCTCCGATGCCAACTAGTTTTTAATTATTTCAAAACATAGAGAGTAGGAGAGTACGTATAGCAACCATGTGTACATTATAAAACCTTGCTTTATACTACACCGTCATACTTCTCTCGAAATTGTTTTACTTCTTCCCTGTTCCCGTTTCTCCTGTTTGATACAGTGACACATTATTCATTCAGTATTCAGTAATTTATACATAAAATGCGTAATATACATCGAATGTGTGTAGGAGCAAGAAATGTATGCCGATTGTATGCGTATAGCGTAATAAAGCGAATGAATACAGAGATTGAATGAGACATAATTCTACACAAATATCTGTACAAATGAGCTCAAGCGATTCATGTCCAAAACATTATTCCTTGTTTTATACAAACAACACGCATTTTTATACCTCAAATGACGTTATTTTAGAATGACTTACTAATTTACGCATAATGCATTTACTTTATCTGGTGATGATGATATGCGAGAATGCAAAAGAAATAAACTCTACAAATACACAGTCTACTCCACTATCTAAACTTTATATCGCATACTTAACCCCAATAACGAAAATAACGGCCACATGCACTGGTATTTACTTCCATATCACTGCTTTCTCCTCTGATTTTCTTTATATCCCTCTATTAGTTAGCCCATTACGAATTACGGATAACAGTTTGTATGTTGCATAAGACATATTATATTGAAGTGTTTTCGCGAGATTCCGTTTTCATTTCCCTTCTGCTACACTTTGAAGAAGCTTGCAAAAAAAAAGGCTGACTGGCACTGGCCTAAAGAGTCTCAAGAATCTCAATGATTCTCCTTCACCTGCATTAATTCATTTTCTTGCCAAAAAGTTTAAAAACACACATGAGGACATATAACATATACATGAGCATGTACACGTACCCACAGTCTTATGGCGCGTTGTCTATTACCAACGAAGCATTATACTATGCTTGCATGTCTATGTATACATGTATATGTTAAGTAGACGATAGCAAAAATAGAATAAATCAAAATGAAGACCCATAAAAAGTCTCAATCAAATTAATGTCGCACTAGCAGAAATTGATGAAAAAAAATTTGCGTTTCCCTTTTTAAAAAACATTTTGGCCCACTTTTGTTTAATCAAAGTAGCAGCGAGCAAATTTTAGACGTTTTTGAACTTCCACCAAATTCTTTTTAATTTTTTAAAAATTCCTTTTAGGTTGACTATATTTACTCTAGACAAGCCATGTGCACGTATTCATATATGTATATGATTAGATAGCCTTTGCTATGTTATACATATTAACTAAATGTATTTGACCTCTTGCGAAGGGTAATAATAATTTCATGATGTGCTCTGCAAAGGAAAAGGAATTTGTACAGATGAGAGTAAGAAAAGATAGTTTTAATTATTCAAAACTAACCACTTTGTTGGATAATGTCAGCTAAGGAAAGGGTAGATGCTATGAGTTGTCGTTTCTCTGCGAAATTTAAATTATCCAAACTCTTGGTACGATTCAAGTTATTGAGAGTCACTGTAGTCGTATTTAGATTGTGGGAATTGTTATTATTCGGGAGTGGAGCACAGAAAGTCGTTACAGGAGCCATCATATTATTTTTAATGCACCGGCCGCCAAGTAACCGTCGTCTGGGTCTCTCTACCACAGTCAAAGACAACGACAACTGTACAGGATATTTGTCTTCATTCTCATTTTCAGCATACTCTTCTTCTTCGATCCCAACAAGCCCATCTGGACAGCAAAACCATTCTGATGCATTGGTTAAATTTAAATTATTGTTATCCATTCAACTCAGTTAATGAAGACAGCATTCATTCAGTTGTATTTGTTGTAAAAGATGAATGGCACTGTTTTATTTTCTTTACATATACAGGGTGTTCAACATTAAACAGGACAGTTTTCAAAAATTCATTGCTCCTACAAGGAGGTGACTTATAATTACGATTCAAAGAGTGTTCAGTGTAGGACAGTCCAAAGCCTAATACAGTGTATTTTTCAAAGAGCC
>JAQIVE010006927.1:0-10984 GCA_034698285.1 Sminthurinus bimaculatus | reverse complement strand
TGGGGTGAGACATGTCATTAAATTGTACATACGTCCAGGAATAACACTTGAATAAAAGTATTGAATCTGAATCTGAATCTGAATATGAAAGAATTGACTTTGACAACACTTGATGTTTGATCTGAAATTGGATGGAATGAGACAGGAAACATTTTACTTATAGGCCTGGAGCTGTCAACCTTTTTTACCCTTTAATTATACACCATATACCTTTGATTATGTAGACTGCATACTGTATATATTATTGTACAGGGAATGACTCAAGAGACTACTGATGAATAATACGAATATTCATGTCTATATTCTATAATATCACATCATATTATGTGATTCTCCATTGTCCCTTAATTCGTTGCTTTCTTTCGCCCTTATCTCTTATACATACATAATATGTGCATCATATAGATTAGTACATTTGCCCTGAGGATTCAGTTTAGTATTTTTTAATTGGAATTTTAAGATCCCACAATCTGTGCCATCGATGAACATACAAAGCCTAATCTCTTAATCCTGGTTTAAAGACATAACAACACCAGACACAGACACTGACATACACACAATACAAAATGCAATGCTAACCGAATCCTATCCTGTCTATATGGCCATTGAGAAAAAACGAAGTAGAGTTGCTGAAACACAGTTTAATTGGATCATCCATGAAATATACATTGTACATATTATTATCTGGAACTTGCTTTTTTCTGCCAGCAAACCAAAGTTTCAATATTATTATGATATATAAGGCTCTTTGTTTAAGTACAGTATCACCTTTTGCTAATCTTAAAAACGATTAGCAAAATTAATAATGGCTTTCAAAATTTTGCCCTTTATTTTTGGTCCGTGTATTTTGTGTATACTACATGTAACATGTATGTATAAATAGCCCTGCATATTGAAAGGGTTTGGATTTTGGATGGATGGATGGATGGATGAGCGAGAGTGAGTCGATTGGCTTACATTTACCTTCTCTAAATTCTAAGGAAAAGACATGATGTGAAGAAGAGAAAAGGCTGAAGTCGGAAGGGTTTAGCTATTTGGCTTTTTGACTCATTCCCTGCTTGTACTTAATAGTTAAGTAGGCATTCTCTCGCCACTAATTCGAGTCTAAATCCAGAGCCACTTAGTACATGCGAGTTTCAGTGCTAAGAATAAAAGCTTTTGCTAAGTAGGTACTTCTGCCACTGTGAGAAGACAACCGATGTGATGACTGAGGAGAAACCAGAATTAAGGAGGCGAAGGAATGCAGAGCACATGAATAATAAGTTATGAGGCAAGGCTCAAAGCTAAGATAAGATACCTAAGTACACACACCATACACATTACACATCCAGCATTTCCCATGTTAGTGCAGGGAGATGAAGAAAAGATATATTATAGATATGCTAAAAAGCACACGCTTGAACAGTCATTTGGCTCACCTTTTTCAAGTATATATAAACATAATTATAATGTATTTAAATACAACATTCCAATACCCGGTATGGTAAGTAAGGGAAAAGCATGGCAAACATGAAATTACAATACACATTTTTAGATGGAAATGAGATGAAAATGTGAGATTGATCTACTCTCTAGATTTCCCGTGTCCATGGTGCAAGCTGAACATTGAAAATTACTTTCAAAATTTCTCGGAGGCAAAGAATATATTAAATACATGTATCATATACTATGTATTTAAAAACATGGGGCAGATAGCATTAATTTTTCAATGAAACTTGATCATCAAATTGCTATCGCTAGTAGAAAATGAAGTTCTTTCTAATAATATACATACACTCATTTGAATTGAAATAAAAGAATGAAAACTACATGCACCCACACTGCACGTGGCACAACCCCTTTCATTCATTTACATTTTACATAGATGCGTGTGTTTGCGGTTTTAGTTTTAGTTTCCCTCAAATTTCCGTCCTAGACTCTTCTCTATATATATTCACTTACTCTTTCTGTATTACGTATGTATACTGTGTTTCGATTACTATTTATTGTGTGTTGTGTGTGAGTAACGGTCTAATGGGCAGAACACACAAACAAGAATGAGGAAATGGAGGGTCATCACAGGATAAACTTTTAGAAAAGTCCAGCAAGATTGAATAATATTATGTATCTACAATGTACAACACAGATGACTGTATATTGTATATGCTATATGCTCAAAACTCAACACACAGTCTTTCGTAATGTAATTAAAAGCTTTGGACTTTCTCCCTGATTCTTGCCCCGTGTCTGATCGTGAGATTCGATCGGGATTCTTTCCCCGCTTGATATTTGGTATATTATTTATGTACCTCTCTGCAGGATGATGAAGAGTTTTCTCTCCCCCTCACTCTCTCTACAGATGAGTAAAGAGGTGCTTTTATACCATACTCAATACTTACTCGTACTTATGCCTAAATAACTACAGCATACTGGACACGAGTTAATGGTCTGACAAAGCAGAACAGAGGGTGCATCTCATTATGTGTATGACCATAACTAAATAAATACAAGCATAGTTATGTATGTAGGGAAAACGTAGGAACGCGGATGCTGCTCAAGAAAATCAAAATGGGGCTATTCCAAATTCCAACCAAGTCAGGCCTATCGAAATTTCAACAACAAAAACAAGAGCTAAACAAATAAAGAACCCCGAGAGTTAGAGAGATATTGATGTATGTTGGGTCGTGATTCGTATCCGTATGTCGGAGATAAGTTTCCAGCATACAAATTGTCTGATATGCTCTCGCTCTATTTCTTTCTTTCTCTCTCTCTCAGTCGTTGGACTCTGGTCAGCATGAGTGCAAATCGGTCAACTCTGCATAAAAACTGTGTATTAAGTACAAATAATACACACATGATATTATAGAAGTGCTTGTTTGCTGACATCATAATATTATATAATGAGCACTCAACTGATTGTTTGCAGGTACTTCTGCACCTGTTTGATTTGAGCGTCTGCCTTTTTAACTGCTAGCCGCATATATATTCATGAGTCACTCATAATTCATAATCACTCAAGTGTATGTGTAAAAGCACGCAATTTACTTGGTTCACATGATGTTAAGAATCAAAAATAAGAGGTAAAAGCATACTTAAGAACAATCTTTTTTCCGCCTGTCTGGAGTTGGACGTTAAGCTTTTAAAATTTTGAAAAAGGCCAACGAGGAATACTGATAAAATTCCAAGCCGAATTCGGAGCTTATCGCATTTGGGGTTAAGCTGGCTGTCATTTAAGGTCACCGTCTCGTATGTATTACTCTTGGAATATCTGGAATCTGAAGCTGTAATGAGCAACAAACTAACTGAGGGTTTCAACACTACTTATACACTAATATACACATAAGACTTTTGTATTATTATATTGACAAACAAAAGTAAGTACATTTGCATCAACTAAAGACTCGATGGATCTTATCAGGGTTTCAATTGCTGGTATGCAAATAAAAACATGAACAAAATCTCTGAAGGATATGCAAACACATTCGACGAGTCGAATGGTCCTTATGTGAAGAATGAACAATCTGGGCCCTAATAACCATTTATCCATGGGAAAGAAAATTCACTCAGCACATTGATGTAATGGTAATGGGTAATCGTATGTATATTATGAGGCAATAATAAAATACAAAAATTATGCACATGCACACTGCACACATTATATCCGGAGTGTATTTACCTATACTTAAATATATCATCTAATTCTCAGTTTACACACGTTTACTCCTTACTTTAAAATAAACAGCTTCAAAACAAATACATAGGTATAGCTTAAGCATTTCAATAACTTTAATAAAGTAATAACGTTTAAGCACTCGAGTGATATTAAACGGAAAATGTGGAATGAAAAGGGATCAACGTGTGAAAGCAAATACATACTTGTTTCCCAGCTACTTAAGGACATGTAAAATTCAGCAAAATGTAGGAGTATAATAATATGATGCACTATTAAGTTTTCAGTTTAGTAATGTCATTTGATGTATGCTCATAAATATACGCTATTTTTCTTTCTTTTTTTCCTACATCATAATATGTACACTATTACAGATTACAGACCTCGTATCGCAGCTATTTCTCAAGCTCTTTAAAAAAAAGTTCCATATAATACATATTCTTCTTTCATTTTAGCTGCTTGCATATTGCATATAGTTCCTGTACGATTGAGACAGCATTCTGATCAATCATACATAATTTTATGCCTCGCTAATTTTCATCAGACGTGTGCAAGGAATGGAGTAAAATCGGGTTGAAACGGGAGCTTGTTAAAGAGCAGAAGTCGAAACTATACATAACTGCACATGTATATAAAACAAGCTCAGTCTCTCTATAAAATACCTACAAAAAATATACAAATAGCTACATGTTATGTATTATGTACAATACAATTAAATGTAACTATAATGGCTTCAGCAGTTAACGTTGCTTCTCCAGGCAATTACGACAGCACAAGATTAAAATTAACAATGCCTGTATAAATACACATAATAACTACTCTCGGTTTTTCATTAAATTTTGATTCAAATTTTCCTTTCGCCGTCTATTAGCATGGAGAAAGTAAGCTTTGGAGCAACATTTTTGATAAAAAACAGAGAGTATGTAAATATTTACTTGTGTACATTAAACTATGAATATACATGTATGAAGTCTAAAAAAGTTGTCGGTATATCGGTAAGCATTGTGTTTTTTCTCGGTGGATTACTGCGGGAGTGGATGGACGGCAGGCTGACGATGGTTCATTACCCAATTGCCATTCATTCGGAATCGGGGAAAATGCGGATTGCAGGTTTTTAAAAGGTAAAAAAGCAAAGCGGTCAAGTATTACGAAAATATTGAGAGCAGACCACGTAAACAGACCACGCTGTATCGCTGTATATAGTGTACTTATAATTTGTAGTCTGTGTACTGTGTAGAGATTGTATGGTGTACAGTAAAAGAGCCTTTGAGTATTGAGTATCCACTCTGCTGCATTTTTTTACCATCCATAATTCATAATAAAATATAAAGTATGTATATAAATATACCACATGAAAAAATATGGGAAATACCTATAGATAAGAATATTTTAAGTTTGGGCTTCAAATAAGCTCTTGGATTGGTCGAAGGGAGTGACAGAGTTTTTGTCTCGACTCTCCCCCTCTGACTTTGAAAAACTTAAACCTGGATTTTCCAATCCAATGCATAAAAATGTACCATAATACACACGAAGAATATCCAAATCCAAGAGTAACTAGTTAAATATATAATATATAAAGATAACTATGTAGTATCGCACCAACTCCCAATCATTAATGCATACACACATCAATAGAGATATCTGTACGAATTCGAATATGTACAAATTTACATGAGCAGCAGAGACCCTTCAAGTCATTCATCCATTATCAATAATAAAAATTATTCAAAGAGTCAGAGTTGATGACATATTATTAAGTGTACGATACTCGGTAAATACTTATATCTGTAATCTATATAATGTGTATAAAGTATAGGAAGGAACTCTTATCAAAACTTTATCACAGCTCCCACGCCACCCCTGCCATCCACTCGCTACAAACCAACGGCGATAGAGAGAGAGAGAGAAATTGTGGTTCACATTTCAATAATCAAATAACCAAAGCGAGATGAATTAAATCACAATGCTATTCCACAGGCTTTTATTGCTCCTTTACCATAAATTGCGATACATGTATCTTTTATCTATAGATATCTACTGTATACTTTATCCAGAGAGTATATGTATTTTGTGATATTTTAGCTTTGGGAATTTTAATACAAGTATTATCATTTATTTTTGACACGAGTCAGAATATTTCCTTTCTGACTTGCGTTATTTCTTCTAATTCTTCTTAATACCCGCCGCTATTTTAACCATCCTTTTTAAACCTCCAGTAACTTTAAGAAGAAAAGAATTCCAAGAAGAATACTCGGAGAAGGAAACTCTCCCCATGTACATTGTACATTGTACATACAATAGATACGTATTATGTATTTAGTGCACATAAGATGTATGCATGCAGATGCGGGCAAAAGTCTACAAAGCTAATCAGCACCAATCAAAAGGTCATAAAATATGACGATAAAATCAAAGTTCTCGCCTTTCATTCCCCCGTTTTGTGTAAATTGTAGACATAGATACACACAATACACACACACACGTATTTTTCCAAGTTCTCAAGTCTCCAGCGTACAAAATACGAAGCAGTTTATTCAACGACTGAGAAAAGTTCCACATTTACCCAAGCGGTTTGAAATGCTTAATTTGACTTCTAGTCAAGCTCCATAAAATCAATCAGGTATACATTTTACACATACTATTATGTTGTGTTTGGTCTATATATAATACTAATGTAAACTGAAGGTTGCAATTGTATTATGTTATGTATGTACAAGATTACTCCGAAATCTCCAGAATCGACATGACAAAGTTTGAAGTCGGCTATACATACTTTGTACCTACTTACATGTAAACAATGTGTTCATAATTAGGTCACAAAGTTCTTTTTATGTGCCTCATGTCATGTCTTTGTTAGCCAATGTCATAGTTTGAATCTTTATGTGTGTATAAGTAATACACAAATATCTGCTGCTGGTGTATAACTGAATAAATACATACATACGTGAGTGTGTGTAAGAAAGGTTGAGGAGCTTTTTGATCAACTTGCGCTTCTTCTAATTGTAAGTGAGTATTTGACGGCTAATGTAATTAAAAATGAGCGGGCAATTAAAAACAAGTGGACGCTGAAAAAAGAGATGTAACTTTTCAGCTATAATATATACGGCACTAAACACAAAAGGCCAAACCAACTTTTAAATAAACAAATGTAATGACTAAAGATATACATATAATAAATAAGGGCAAACTATAATAGTTGTTTTTATCAGAGTTAATGTTGTGTTTATTATTGTGTTTGCCGATCCCCTTCATCTTGTGTCGCTTCGCCATGTTATCTCTATCGGTGTAAGACCAATTGAATCGGATTGGCGGAATCGAAAACTGAAGTTTGGCGTATCACCAATATAAATACCTAAATACACAATCCTACCTTTTACCTAAAGTAAAATATTATGCAATATGCACTGCATACAAGTTTTATATATAGCTTCTGTCCGATTGTTTTAAAACTATGTATTTTGCTGGTTGACGAATGAGGGTCATAAATACATGGTTAGAGTACCTAGTACCTATTGACTCTATGGACCGTTGACCTGACTAGCTATCAAAATTTTCAGCAGCCTGATAGGTCACGTGGTCAAAGTGACCTATCACATTTCAGGTTAGAAATTTTTCAAGGTGAAAACCCGTCGAAAATATCGGCGTAATTTTCTCAAAGGCACTGTATATTATATTATATTATGTGCAAAAGTCGTGGTAAATATTATCCTATTCCTCTAATTACACTGTCGGTAGTTGGTATAATATATATTATGTATGCATAGAAGCGGCCATGGTTGACGAGTGACGAGTTAGAAGGAAGATGAGGACGTTTTGATTGATGATGATTGAGAAATATGCATTATGATTATTGTTGTTATTATTAGATAAGAGAGCAAACTGCTTTTATGTGTACAAACTACAAACGGTCACTGTACACATCAACTTACTCTGAACCTACTCTGTATGCAATAAATATATTATTCTATTGAAGGACTATGAATATGGGCGATATCTCTCGTCTCTCATCGGATCTCCTCAACTAACTAACTAAATTTGACATCACACAAACAATTAGCATTGAACGTGAACTTTTCATACAAACTATGACTATTTATTAATTGTAATTTTTTGAAATATTTTCTACATCATATGCATTGTGCATACATTTGTATTTGAAATGTGTAGAGTGTAAATCTATTCACTGACGCTTTTTCATATTACCTTCAAAATCTCCATTCTCAGACTTAACACAAGGACTTTTTTTTACTATTCAATAACATTTTACACACCAATTTATTCCAGGATATTAAATCAATCATGATGGATAGTGGGCTCATCATTATCGCGATTTATAAATTACAACCTTTTCCCCGTGTGAAATGTGTAGGCAATTTAATATTATATTTACACAGATATGATGCATTAACATTAGCTTATCATCATCGTGACTCTTGCATTATAAACAGTTGAATGAATTTTTTGTTGAACTTGACTCGAAAACCAAATAATACATTCTAAAAAACCAAAAACTGAAAATAATTCGGCTGTTATGCATTATTTAAGCATATTTATAGTTGACCTTTACAAACGTGGGGTACACATAGATCATAGGTTAGATAGGCAATAAGGCTAATTCTAAACTTTAAAAAAAACACATAAAGAAATCGATGAAATTACTCGCTCAACGTTTTTTGGCTGAATCCACGAAAATATTTTCAAAGGTATTTTCGTGCAACTTGGTTATATTTTTTAAATTGATAATTTCATACTTATTCTAGGAAAAAACACAATTTAAGCCCGCTCAGTATTTTGTAAAAAAATTCTTGTTATTTGAGCACTAAACAACTATTTAAGAGATTTAAGAGTAATATTTTTAGATATTCAGATATTCCTTTGATTGTTGTATTCGAATTTGGTGTGATTAACAAAAGAGCGTGAAAAATTGTTGATTGAGACAGAGGCTGTAAAAAAGATATTGTGACAATAATTCGATAGTTTGGATGTTTTTATGATGATGAGCTGTAGTTGATATAATATGTATTTGCTCCCTCCGTATACATACCTACATGTATGTAAATTGTCATGCCCTGTCATTGTCTTGTGTCGGCCGTCCAGATGGTGAATTAAACTGAATTGTGATGGATGTAATAACATTAATTGAGTAAGAGTAATAATTTACTTAAAAAACTTACCGACGTTTAGAGTTGGAGCTGTCTCGAATTTCCCTTTCACTGATGATGATTCCTCTCTCTCTCTCTCTCTCTCTCTCTCTCTGTGATTGTGAGTGTACTTAAATATATTGTGGATCTATCTATTTCTCTCTGTCTGTCCTTTCGTTGAATGAAAGCTCTTGGCTTAATTTTGATTCTGATTTTGAATTGGAGGCTCAATTGATTCAATGATAAATACGTAACTGAATGCAGAGAACTGAACTGAACTGAACTGTGTTATTTGTTAGTTGAGTTGAGTTGAGTTGTATAGTTTAGTTTAGTTGGGTGTAGTGTACTGTAGTGTAGTGTAGTAGTAGTTGGTTGATTCAATAACCGAGTCAAACTGACTGACAAAGTATAAAAACAGTGGATTATGCCTCTGGATTTGGAGTTTTGCTTCTACACTTGTATACTAACTTGTTCTGCATACTGTGACTATGACTGAGACTGCTTCTCTCTTCACTTCTCATATGAGTGAGTGAGCTCTGAGCACTGACAAGCACTGGCAACTGGCGAAGAGTCCAACTCGAAACAGAACAAAAACGACTCGAATTTTCCTTCCGCACTCTCCAACTATTCACTATTATTTTGTCTTCACCCCATATCTATAGTCCATAATATAAAGGCTCTCCCATTATTCCATTCCATTTGCATCTGCATAGTCTCCATTTCACGCTTTTCTTTTATTTTTCCATCCATACAATGTCCCTTCATGTTCAACAACCTCAGCTCCCCCTAAAATTCCAAGCAAATTCAAAGAACAAAGTTTGAAATGCATCAAGTCAAAGAATCATCAGCCGGTGAGAGTTCAGTGAGTCCAACTCTGAATCTACAGCAATATGTATATGTAAATAAACAAAAATATAAAGTATTGGCGTAATAAGTGCGTATATAGTGTCAAATTAACTTGACGAGAGATTTGGAAGATTAGCACAAGAAAGAACTGTTTGTCACTCTTTCGATTAGTAACCCCAAAATAATTGTATGTATAATAGCTACAGTCAAACAGTTACACATTAGTTATCCCGTCAGAGTTTAAACTTATTGAGTTGGTAATTTGTTTACTGTGTGTGTATTTATGTATGTACCATGTGTGTACACAAATTTACAATATCCTATGTATGTAGAATCTGTATGAATAAATAAGCATGTGTGTAAATTTTAAAGGAAATAGATGAGCAACGACAACAACAACAAATAAATAAATAAGTAATGTGTGTGTAAAGTTGATACACACACTACTATTTATTATACTCTTAGTATATGTATGTACTACTATAAAATAACATCTGACTGATATGCAAATATAAGGATTGTCTCTGGCATCATAAATATTGTATTATATTATACGCACATGTGCTGTATATCGTTATTAAATATTGCATGAAAATAGTAAACACATGATATTATTATTATTTAGCATTATTTGCTGTTATTTATGTAGTCTCAATATTATTTAGTCGTATAGTCGTATTGGCCCTCACTCATCCCTTATTTTAAATTATTAAGTGGCAAATGTAAAAATGAAACCTTCAGCTTCCGGTTGGAATAATCCGTACTGTGAAGCACATGAAAGTCTAAAGCTTTTCATGTTTTAATCAAGATTTTGAATTTTGAATAGTTTTTACCAAAATAGAATTTAATGTGATCTCTGATTTACAGATTCAATAGTTTTTGAGCCCCTGAATGTACATAATATGTTAGCATCATACTTTTACACAGCCATACATAATGATGCCGACTTCAGTATACATGGATGTTCAACAGATAATATATAATAAGTTAAATTGAGCGTAATACACAACACAATGGTAATGACAGTTTATCAATAATAATGACATGATAACTACAAAGCTTTTGCCTAATATGTACTTAGGTAGGTGCATACTACGTTGTAAATTGTAAATGACGTGAATATGCTCACAATCCCCTCAATTTAATTTAACTTTTTATTGTATTTCGTCCAAGCCATAAGTACAATAATAGATTATAGATAGATAACAGCTCCATATTTGAGGATAGAACTTTTCAAAGGGATAAAATAAACAGATTTTTACGCATTTTGTACCTACAAAGCATATAGTACACACTCAGACACAGTACACACTACACACGGAACACGGAGTGTACATTAGATGACGTC
>JAQIVE010006926.1:0-10984 GCA_034698285.1 Sminthurinus bimaculatus | reverse complement strand
AATTCTTTAGATAGATAAGGGAAATATTTCCAAAAGGAAAGTTTCCATTTAGACCATATTTTCTGGAGGACCCTGTATATCTATGGGTTGGGTGGTGTGTACATGTATATTGCATGTACATCAGAGTACTATGTACTATGTACAGCACAAATAGGTATGCAATGAGAATAAAACTTTTTTCCTGCCTGTCAAAAAATGGCCCACCATAAAAGCAAACTGGACGTACAACGTACATGTACCTAGCATGAATGCAAACATTAAACCGCAAAAAATAAAATAGTGTATTTGCCACATGACAAATTCGGAAATTACATTATGCATACATGGAGTAAAACGAGAAATTCTAAATATTAGATACTTATGCAAGAGTATATATTGTAGCCAATGATGCACAAAGTCAATAAAAAGCTTATATGTACCTACTAGAAGGAACATTCGTAATTTTGAGAGAGATGACTAACCTTCTGTGGTCTTGAGATATTGAGCAATTTGGTCAACCTCTTCCTTTGTTTCCAGTACCTGAAACATTTTTTACACGTAAATATTTATGGATAAAAAAGTGTCAAACATCTCTCTGGGATCAGGATACAGAGAATCCCAACTTGTATTTTCTGAATGCGAAAAAATCCTAATTTGCCATTTTGACAATTCGGATACTATCCAGGAACAACAAATAAGGTAAATTTTATATTTGCATACTATGTAATTATACTATGCAAAAATGATAAAGAGTGCAAGGCTCCATTAAAGCTGCCGCATCAAGATACATATGTATACATTGTACATATTCTAGGTGCTTTGAGATGCGAATGGAAAGGCAACAAATTTTTCAAAAAATGTATAAAAGGGAATACGTTTTCATAAATGAGCATGAAAAAAAAACTGATAAGTGCTTACCGCTAATTGCAGCCCAAGAGTCCTACAGTATTGGTAGGCCTTGCAAAAAATAGTCACCCCAATTAAGTAATTTATTTATCATTTCTTCGTCTTTTTGCTAGTCTCATTAATCATTTGCTAGTCAACCAAAGCTGTAGCTTGTCCAGCATTGTCCAGTATTGTGTAAAATTTATCGTCAAAATCTTTCTTACCAGGTGAAAGTTCAGTTGTGGAGAATATGGAGAGGTAGAGCTGAACCAATACTGATTTCCATTCATCGCCACCAATTTGATGTTTCGATTTTGAGCTGTATTTTGTAAAAGACTTGCTTTAAAATGGTCCAATTTGTGAATTATGATATTGATGTACATTTACTAGTCATTATATAAATTGAAGGTTTTGAAGCCAAAATATGGAACTTTTGACACACTTACACATACAGTTATATGTACAATGTACACATTACACATACATTATTTATATACTGATAACTGATACGTTACTATATCTAAACACAGAATACTCGCATGCAATATTGTAGAATTGTAATGAATAAAGGGGAAAAGTTTAAAAAACAAGGCTTACATATTATACTTGCGGACAAGACACACAATTACTTATATACGCATAATATATACAAATGTATTTTAGAGAATTTAAGTCAAAGAGCAATTAATTGGTACAAAAAAGTGAAAATAAAGTTTTCCAGCTGCAACATGACGTGAAATCAGAGCAAAATTAAAAAGACTATGTAGACACATAATTTATAAAGAAAATAATATTGTCAAGAAAGTCTACTTTGTCTTACCCCTACCTTGACAGCAGATTACTTGGACAAGGATAATCCAAAGAAGGATCGTAGGGATCACTTGATGGACGCGAAGACCCATTTTGTCGGCTGTGTTTTACTTTCTCCGCACCTTCACTGGTCACACGTATATTCTGTTCAACAAATTGGACAGTAGACTATCTATATGGTCTTGATTCGATGGAATCTCTAATATTAGACGTCCATATACAATGAAATGCTCAGTTTTAGTTTTCACCCACAGGTCCGGTACACAAAAAGAACCGCAAGTTGTCAAAAGGAACTTGATGGAGTAGCAAAGACGCAAACCCTTCTGCTAATGAGTGCTGAGAAAGACTGAGCTGGACGTGAAACTTGAAGGAGGATTTTCAGGTGTACTTCATGTGTAATGTGTATCTATCTATGTATTATGTATGTATGCCTACAAACCATCCAAGAAAGAAAATACTGTGAACATGAACTTGAAATGAGTTGAATCTCAAAATGTAATGGAAATGAATAGAAAACTATATACGCTCGGATACGCACATATATCATATATCTAACAACTTTCGTGGTATCTTCTTTCTTTCTTTCTCTCTCTCTCTCGTGCTGTTGTAATACAGTGCGATTTATAAAACTAGAAAACACGACAAGTCGATTCGAACTTGATTTGATTGTCAATTATCTATACTCTGTATAAAAAAAGAGTTTGAGCTCAAAAATCCTATTTCACACAAAAAGGTCTACGAGTTTTACTTAATTTCTTCTTTTTACTAGCTAGGCTACCTTCCAACACCAACCTCTCAAAAACAATAATAACTATATATATATATATAGAAACAGAAGGGATTGTATAGACAATAACAATGAAGTCAAGATACTTGTACAATAGCTACAACAGCATCCACTGCGTGTGTGTAAAATTTAAGGTAGGTGTGTGTGCATTGTATTTTGAAGTATTTATAATCTTATAACATTTCTGGCTCGAGTTTTCCCTTCATTTCATTCTATGTACATTGTACATTGTATTACACGTATGTATATGTATTATGTAATAACACAAGAATACCTGTACAGGTAGTATTCTTGAGAGGAGGCAAGGTGATAATGGTTATATATACATACATATACTTAGTAGTGGTTTTATTACTATTTCGTACTCGTATTAGTTTATGTTGGATCTGATGAGGTATAGTTGCATGGTGATGATGAGGGGAAAATGGTCAGTCAGAAAAACTGGGAATAAGAAAAGGCGAGAGAGGTATCTACAGAATGAAAAGGTCGTACATGTACAATATAATACGTAAAATGTATTGTGTAGTTATAAAAAGCATTCAGAAGGAAGGGCAATAACTTTGCATGCGGCTTTTGCTTTTACACACATGAATCTTGTGCGACTACAGGCAAGACAAATGATTAATATTATATTATGCTATCCAAATTCTGGTATGGAGAAATTGGTATCCATATCTATCCATGTATGTGTATAAAAGACACATCCTCTCTTTTAAACATTGAAGGAATAATAAAAACAATCATGTGTAATATTATCATTCCATAATATGTAATAATATATACTGGCACGTCTTACCAGCCGATTTTTTATGTGGTACAATATATTATAATATACTTTACTACACTTAGGTACAATATTCTCATTAGTTGCACTTGTACATGGTATGTACACAGTCATCGTGTGTGTGTGTGTGTGTCAAGTCCATTCACTTATCTTGTTCGTTTACTCCTGGACGTTGTCTTTTCAGATTTTTTTCTCGATCCTTTACAACCACAATAATGATGATGTTACATTTTTAGGGTTTATTACCTTTTCAATGAATGGTCCATAATGAATGTTTTTTTTGTCATGTACAAGTGCAATAAAAAATACAATACAGTTCAATTTCCTCTTCAAGTTAAGAATGTACTTTTGTATTAGGTACATATTTATATTCGTGAAAAGATCATAAATCAAAGTTGTGAAGCCAATTTCGGTAGATTTTCTCCCAAAATGAAGTTTCCAGACATCATTCTAAAGACTGATTCAATTTTGCAGGATGTTCCTGAGAAAACTTGGGTTTTAAATAAGTAAAATAGATACACGTAGATAAATTACTAATAGTAATTTACTATTGCTTCTACGAAATAATATGGATTCAACCTTCCGTGTAAGAACCTTTTCGTAGCTCGTTTAATTATTTAATTTTGATATTGAGATTCAATTCAAAGTATAGTATATGTATATGTGTACTATTTGATGGTATGTCTCAACTCTCAACCCAGTAACAATAGCTTCATAACATCATTCATTGTTCATTCACTCCTGGACGGAAACTCCCGGTGCATACTATGTTTATTCAATTAAACACAAACGTAGAGTATATACGGGGCCTGTACATATACATACATATAGTACTATAAAAGTACTGTAAATTCGGGAGGGAGGGTATTTAGTGACCATGTAAACTACAAATGAATATCACAGAAAAATCCACAGTTTTCAATACTCGTAGTTAACTATTTTGTATTTTGTATATATTATTTACTCAACTATCACGTTGGAGCAATTCGTATATATAAACTATAAACTTGTAGTATATGCCCGGGTCTGTGTACATTTCCTCTTCACTCCTCGCTCCTCGCCACATGCATATATACATAATCGTAGATTTTATGGATAATACATGTGTATAATTTTTTCAAACATTCAAGTATTTTAGCATTCCTTCTTGAAAAATTCCGTGCATTTGAGTTATGATTATACAAAAACTTGTTAGGCGCAGGGGTACCAAAGTATTCCCCGAGTTGCAGGCATATTTTCTTGGAAATTCTTCTGAAAATGAATATGAAAAAATTAACTTGTTGAACCTAACAAATCCCTTTCGTTTTCCTTTACCTCCGTTTCTTTCGATTGTACAGATCGCAGATGCACGTGTATTTATGCAAGTATTAAATTGGTACACTGATTAAAACATAGATAAAATTCTTGTATATGCTGTACATATAATATGCAACAACTGCTCTATACGTAACGTACAGGGTCTGGCAAAAGGATTTTCGTGAAATCATTGTAGCACAACATATTCTATCTATGTATTTAACTATGTCTAAAGAGAGCAAAAGCTACGTTGCCCGATGAACGTATAAAAATTTACAACTCTGATTCCATGACTGAATTGCCCCAGGGCAAATCCCCGTCTGTGCACTGTGTATCTAAACACTTGTATCTACATTGTTATGCTGTGCCCTAGCAACAGAAATATGGGGTTTACATTGTGGTTGCAACCCCAATGTAAAACCCGTATTTCTAAACATACAATTGAATTCTCTCCAACCCCTAGGGGTTGGAGAGAATTCAATAAAGTACAAAAGTCAGATTAATTTTATTTCAAACTTCTAAGTCGCTTCGCTTCTAAGCTACGATAATTCTGAGACCTACACAAACATTGACTCGTGTATGTGAATTGGGAAAGACCTGAAACCTTAAAAACGATTTTTAGCTCGTCTTCAAGCAAACAACCTGAACATTTTTTATAGGTATTTGTTGTCAATCATCCAGAGAACTTTAAAAATGAACTAAGAGAAAATGAAACTATTTTGGCAAAGCTTTGACTCACTATTGATTTCTTACACTGCTTTAATCTAAGCAATAGGATGATTGTCCAAACGAATTATGCATTATTAGGTAAACGTCATTTTAAAAGACCCTGTAGAATCATAATAATTATTATTGAAAGCATGAACATAATCTGGAAAGGCAAAAGGCATAGAAAGAGAGAGATAGATAGATAGATAGATAGCTAGATAGAGAGAGAGAGAGAGAGAGAGAGAGAGAGAGAGAGAGAGCGATCTGATGAAACGAATTCACTTTTGTAGAAATCGAAAGTGCATTCCCTGCTCCAGTTTTTCCTGGCAGCAATAATATTATCATCGTCTGGAACAAAATAGCTGTCTGACCACTCTGGCCACTGTATTCGGTTTATGCTATGTTTGTGCATCTCAACTTTATCCTCTCGTTTTCTATATTCTCGTATATTATATTATGCATTTGTCTCTTTTCCTTTCCTTATACCATTGTGCCATGCACATGCATATATATATTTATGTGCTGATACTTCTCTCAGCCTAAAAAGTAAAAAAATTACCTACAATGCAGCATAAGCCGGGTAAAAGATGAGTGCAGTTACAAGAAGATGACATGAATGTTAAGTAGAAGAGATGCAACTAATACCGTCAGTCAGTAGTACCTATGTAAAGAGATAAACGGCATACAAACTAATGAATGCTGAACACTGGTGCCGATATTTATGTTAGGTATGTAAATTTTTGAAGACTGAATAATATCTTGCAGTGTGACTCCTGCCTTTCTTTATAAACTGAAAGGCCAAGGGCTGGACTTTGGGGTGGAACTGGGAGCAAAAACTAGCGGAGCAAGTCTTATAAGAGAAGCATGTAAATTTCGTTTCGTAGGAACAGTAACACAGTAAAAAATATTTTCACTTTCAGCAGCCAAATTTTTATCCAACATCTACATTTTCAACGCTTGTGAATTACATGTGAAAACATGTGATTGTTTGACACCAACACATAAGTCTACTGTAAAGCGTTGTAGACTTTAAGTCCTTTTATCTCACGTTGTTGTGTCATACCTTGTATCTCACGTCTTAAATCATGTCACAAAAAATTATTGTAATAAGCATAGAAAATATTAATTTGTTCTGACAGCCGAATTAATTGATAAAATATTAATTTGTTCCGGCGTAGAAAAATCGAAAACCAAAAGCTAATTTGTATGAAAATGTATATTTTATGTAGATACTTCTACACGTTCATTTGTCTATGACACAATTAAATTATATATAAAGTATACATATTATATTATATCATATATAACAATATTATGCATAGTAATGAATTTATTTACGAGTCATCAAAGTCATTTTATTTGTTCATGTTACATTAAAAATATGACGATCATGGAAATAGAAGAAATTGTACATATTAAAAAAATTACTGCAATAAATCAGAAATGTCATTACAATGTAAAACTTTCTTTGGGAAATTAAAACTATCCTTAGTACTACATGTATTGTAATATACCATTATATGCCTATAAGCTAATGATTATTTTATATTTTATATATTGTAATAACCTATATTTTTGAACTTTCTAGGAATCTTAGATTCAAAGTTAAGTAGTGGCAGTATAATCTGTTTATAGTTTATACCTAATACCTATAATACACCTTCACAGAACCGTTTATAGTTTCTTGTACCATATAGAATGGGATGATACTTATTTAAAAAACAAATCTCGGTATCCACAAGCGAACAAAAAAGTTTTTTGTTGTACATACATACAATCCATACAAGCAGTATGAAACTAATCCTAACTAGTTTAACCAGTATAAACTAATTCCTTCCATATTTAAATTAAAATATTTAAAAAAGTTGTAAGTAGTTCTTTTATC
The DNA here is from genome assembly GCA_034698285.1 of Sminthurinus bimaculatus. Lineage (NCBI taxonomy): Eukaryota > Metazoa > Arthropoda > Collembola > Symphypleona > Katiannidae > Sminthurinus > Sminthurinus bimaculatus. The sequence goes on along the minus strand of JAQIVE010006926.1, from coordinate 3,850 downwards.
TTTTCGATAATAACTATCAAAAAAGTAGACCAAACAAAGTATTTTTGTCTAAAACTATTTTTGGTATTATAGTATCATCAGTTGTTAGAAAGAAAAAAGGTTCTTGTTCTTGTGTTTAGAGCAAAACCATTATATGTATAATAATGTATAAAAATATCAGATAGTACTTAAATAAGTTAAAATTATTTCTTGCATACGCTGTAAAACGAGCAAGTTATACCTAAGCTCTTAACTGTGTTGCAGTGAAAATTATGATTTGCAACTTCAAAAAATTATATGCCCTAATCATTGCTAGGTAATACATAGATTATGCCTTATATGTATTCCCATTAGCTTTTATGGTTACACAAAATAAAAAGGACGTAGCATTAAACCATACTACAGTATTTGGCTAAAATAGTAAACAGTAAACAATGGACGGGGTTACCATTTATGCAGGTACCGCTATTCAACAATTCCCAAATTTAGGATGACGGTACATCATCATCATCTTTCTTTTCGTCTTCTTCATCTTCCGTAGGTAGTTGAAGCTTTGGGATTTCTGTAAAAACCTGTAGTACATCTTTTGCATCTGGTCGCTTCATTGGAGTTTCTTCGGTACAGCAGAAGAAAAGGGCAAGAATATTATTATAGCTTTTGTCAAAGTCAACATCAGGTAAGAAGGGTCTTGTGCCTATATGAAAAAAAATTTAATATATTAGGCATATTAGCATTCATGGTTAATTAATCTTATATAAATCATGTCTTCTATGGTTGAAATATATTATATTATAGTATTCTTTAGTCTTTTTTACATTAAATTTCAGTATTACCACATTATTAGTTCATTTCAAAATAATATGAAGTATTAAGATTACAATGCGCATTACTTACCAACAAGTAGTGCCAAATTCTCTTCAAATGCATCCTCATCAAAACTAGCATCCAGTTCTGTTCCTCCTTCGGTACAAGGTAAATCAGCAGTTGCCAAATGCGGTGTTTTCAATGATATCATTTCATAAATAACCATTCCATATGCGAAGATATCAGCCTGCATTAAAGTATTATCAACAACATTACATAAATAAAAATAAGAAATGTAAAAAATGTACTTACACCTATTATACTTACCTTATGTGTTATTGGATCATGTGGAAGCTCTCTCTGTGCACGAATAACTTCCATTGGAGTCCAAACCTAAGTTTTACAATTCAGAAAACAATTACAAATCAAATACTTAATAGACACAGGCTTGAATATTTTGTTATTTAATCATAAACAGTAATGATAGAATAAATAAATGTATTCCAATTAATTAGGGTTTTGTAAATTTAAATATATTGCAGTAAAGATTTACCTCTGTACCCACATAGTCTCCCTCAATTGTACCATCTTCTTTGATCTTTCGACAAACGCCAAAATCACAAAGCTTGATAGTATCAAAATCACCAAAGACAAGAACATTAGCTGACTTCATGTCCCCATGAAGTAGTTTTTTCTCATCGTGTAAGTACACAAGAGCTTTTGCAATATCTTCAGCCACTCTGGCAATTTTAGCAGCAGGAAAAGGGTCAGATTCACCACTTGCTTCCTCAAGACGAGTTTCAATCAAATCAGCCAGAGATGTTGGTGCCTTTTCCATCGCCAGAAATCCTCTCTCGTTTAAAGGACTTGGTTTCATGTAACCTCGATATCCAATAATGTTTGGATGACTTAATTCCCTGAGTATTTTTGCTTCATGTTCTAGTCGGAATTCATATGAGCTTCTATTTCCACGATCACTCTTCATATCTGATACTTTTTTGATTGCCCATGGTGAGCGAATCTCTCCAGAAGCTCTTGGCGAACGTTCCATTAGATATACACCAACACCTATTCATAAAGTCATTGATTATTGATTGTACATTATACATTACCAAATACATAATACATACTATAAAAGCCTTATAAAACATGAAGTAGAAATTAGAAAATAAACAAGAAAGAAAGATGGTAAAGGATTGAGAGAATATTGTAATGTTTTTTTTTGTATTGTATTGTATTGTATTGGTTTTATTTCTGTGTCAAAATTTCAATTCAGTACAAGAGTACGGCTTTGTTTAATATTTCAGTAATTTAAAAAACTAAAATATAATTAACCGGGATGATCATAAATCATAATAATAATTATTGATTTAACATACCTGTGCCATATCCTAGCCTTTCCATCGTTGGAGAAGCTGGAATTTTCAATAGTGGGCTCCTGCCACCAATTAACGGTGTGGACAACGATTCAAGGCGCTTATGCCTTAGTTGGCGATTGGTTGGTGTACAAAGATTCGGGTCTTGGGGTTGAGAGTCCCCTGATCCTGATGACTGTGACCATTCGGAACCAGCCTGTTTAGATTCCATTTCTGAATGTGATGCAAGAGGCACAACAAAATTATTAGGTAAATCACAAATATAATGAGCGCACACAAAGGCAAATAACAAATAATCAAAAATCAAAATGCTTAGAAAATATAATATTGCACACAACAATGTTTACTCAATGTTTACTTAAGTTTTTGGGAAAAAAAGAATTTACGATGACTATGCTCAAGTACCTGTTAATTGTCGATGACCTCAGATAATAACAAACCAAAGATTCTTCGTTTTGAGATTTTATCCTAATAGTCTTTAAGCTTAGTCAAGTCCTGACGGAAACTAACACGAAAGGATAGGAAAACAAAGTGACCGTTTTTTCTAATACATAGAAGAAGAGCAAAGAGCAAAGAGAACTGACAAGACCGTTGAATGAATGTACATACTTCACATTGGCGGGCAATAAAACAAGATTTTACTCTCAGCATGTAAAACACGTACATATTTTACATATAGATGTTCCAAGGATAATAATAATCCTGAAAATTTGGAAACATTTCCGGAAATGTTTCTTTTAGTTTCGGCTTTCAACTATTTTTACTTACAGAAGTATTACATTATGTACATATGTGTTATGTATTTTAAGCAAGTATGAAGTTTAGCAATTGGTCTGCTCTGAACTCTGAACGTACTTCAGTTCACTTCTTCCTCTGAGCAGTTTCCAGTGGATAAATTTTGGGACATACATAATATAATATGACAGCAATTATTTTACAAAATGACAGCAGGCATCACAGCATAATTTTATGAAAAAAATTAGGTATGCATGAAACATGTAAATGATAAAAACTAATAAAATTTTCGTCCAAGTTTCAGTTTATTGGCTATGTTAAGGATCACAAACTATAAGAAAAGTATTAAAAATTGAAGCGTTTATAGTGTAAAACCTCACCGAAATACCACAAGTTACGCTTCCATAGGCTAGTAAATTTTACATGGTATATTCCGGAGAGGATTGACACAACCTGCAATTATTGCAGTGTCTGATAGATACTACGTAATATACTGATATTATTTTACTCATCTGAGCATAAGCAAAAAAATGTAACCATATTTTCTTGTGTATATGTGTAGCTCGTAACTCTCATGCTGCTTTTTAACTTAATAACTTTTTGTTGCATCAATTTATCAGTTTGACTCAGTAAATTAAATTGCTGGCTTTGCGATTCTGTTACAACAGAAAATGCTAACATTACACACTGTATCTGTATACATACACGAGACATGAGATGAGAAACGAAAGCTGTGTTTTGAAATCAACAAGGGCTAAAACTAAAAATTTAAGGCTGAAAAGCAAAACTTATAATGTAATACTATTAGCAACTCGAAATGAAAAACTAGTATTATGGAAGTACAATTTCACATTGTATAATAGGATAAAGAACAGTAATGCGATTATTCCATACTTATATATTATATATCATTTAATAATATATACAGATAAAGATAAGTATGTATGTTGTATGTA
>JAQIVE010006925.1:0-10985 GCA_034698285.1 Sminthurinus bimaculatus | reverse complement strand
AGGTAGGAATTTTTTTAAACCATTATTATCATTATAATTATTATTATTATTTAAAATGTATTTCTTTGCTTAATCTTTTGAAACAACAAAAACTAGAGCTGAATAAAAAAAAGTAAAAAAAAGTGGACACATTTGTCCACAAAAATGACAAAAAACACGAAAAAACGAAAATGCAGAGCATGTCTTGAAATTTGGGGTATTTTTATGCTTGAATCATATTATACGATGCTTTTCTAATGAACCTTTAAACATACCGTATTTTTAAAAGTCTTTATTCATTTATTCCGTAACATACTTATTATAATACATACAGGTGTAGGCACTAATGCAGTCATTAGTGCATGATATATACAAATTTACGTACAAAACAATACGACATACCGCTGAAAATAAAATTTCCAAGGGAAAATTTTCTTACTGAGATTTTTATATGTATATAAATATGTATAGTGGTTTAATTAGGTAGTTAAAAAATATTATATACTGTATAGTTTATAATTTGTAATAACACTGATGAAAGCTCTCATACTACGCAAATGTCGTTTGATACAATATATAATGCATAGGATTGTCTTTATTAAATACTAATGTCTTAAATACGACACACGTATGGGAAAGAACAAAAGTCCGAAATCGGGTTCAAAATGAGTCCTCAATAAATCATATAATATACAGACATCAAAATCGGTAAAATAGCACATTGCAGCGTAGGTAGCATACTTCTTTTGATTACCAGAGGATCAAATTTGAGTTCAAAATCGGAAATTGCTTGTGTGTTAACTTTTGGGCAAGACTTTGGACAAGTAGTATCACTGTTAAATAGGAATAATATCTATTACTATTATGAATTTTAAATGCACAATAGTATAAATAGTACAACATATTATAGTAAGTATATCATATAGAATTAGGTCTTTAAAACTACAATTCTTAGGCAAGACAAAGGCCAAGAAGAATTCCGACAACAACACTGTAGACAATGAAAAATAGACGGTCAATCATGGCTGCTAACAAAATCCAATCTGCATTTATCATGTATGGACCACTGTATTCAATTAAATTTATTCCGTGATCATCTTTTTCATCGCATATGTCGTGATGACGCGATCTGCCTCCAGAATCTCCTGGACTTCTCATTTCGACACCATCTTCAAAGCGAGAATGTGTCTGGGAGACCTGGCAAAAGGAATTTTTTGTTTTAGCTTACAATTAGCTTTTAAGTTTATTGTAATTTTATGTACTATGTACAGAATAAATTGACGAAAATCATTTTAGTCAATGAAACTTACGAATGGCACAATGTGTCCAAGCCCCAAAATTTTTGCAAAATTAACGTTGCAAAATACACGGAAGCATTGTGGCGGGCTGGATGCTCGCCTTGTTCGTGATAGATTAAGAACAATGACTGAAATAAGAGTTGAGATCCCGACAAGTACCAAATTTGACGCATAAAGGAGAACTATTTCATCAAAAAATATAAACAAGCACCTTTAGTTAAATACTGTTGTCTATTTTCAGAATATTGTCATATAATTTTGTAAAACATACAATAGAAATTTATGACTTTTGAAAAGGAGAAAGTTGTATGTATATCATACTAACCAACTAGAGGCAAATGATCTCCAAGGGATGGAAGTTTTGCCTCAATGTACAAGAGAAATATACAAATAATGAGACAGTTGACACAACACAGAGTAATTTTTTCTCCACTTGTAGGAGGTAGAAGAAATACCATTATATTCACTAGGCTTATAACTGTCATGAAATTAAAACAAGATTCATGAATTAGATTCAAAATTAAAAAAACCAATAGATATAACATATTTTATATTATAGTAGCTTTTTGCATATATTGGAAAACTTACTGCAAATCGGCAAAACAATGCAGACCGCATAAGACGGAGAGCTTCGTTGTATTTTAAAGGTAAAAGTTAAGTCGTCAAAGTTTGTTTGTGGATTTGAAGCATAATGTCCAGTATTTTTCGTAGCTTTCGCATGTGTCAGCGTCCATTCCCTGTTATTTGTAAACATTTCAGCCCGAATTTTGTACTCCTGTAAAGTTGAAATAGATGCATTTTAGCATTGAATATGTGTGTATGAAACTTTCATGCCCGTTTAATATACACAGTAAAATTTAAAATGTTTTGATTCTTTATGCGAGTGAAACCTTGGTGTTAGTGTCAAAGTCTGCATCAATGAGTTTGAGTTCAACCTCGTCGCCGGAATGAGACCATGATGTTAGAACGAGCTCGCACACATGACTGTCATACGGCCACCTTATTAGATTTAAATTGCAGTGCACTGCTAAATTTGCCGGAGGATTCCAAAATACGGACCCCGTTCCATTTTCAACTCTGGCCACAACATTTCCCAAATGCTCTTCGTCACTGACAAAAGCACTGTTATAAAGGCTCACATCTGGCTTCCATATTTCGTCTAGGGAAACAAACACATATTTTGTTTCATTATGTACAAATAATATTGTCTCGATATCATTTTACTTTCTTGGTAGAGAAAGAGTAAACAATAATAAACGATCAAACAGCATAATGATATTGTAACAGTAAAAAATATAGTCTATACACATGCTTATAAAACGTGTTCGTACCAGCACCAAATCGAATGGTACGTAAATCGCTGGAATTAAAACTCAATCGACTGTCATTCCAAGACATTGTGAGCCAACAATTTACATAGAATGTAGCACTGATTTCATCCAAGCTATGGTGTCCAAATTGATTGTGCAAGAAATAAAGAAAGTTCGCATTAAAAACTATCATGAATTATTTTTAGAGTATAAGTATCGGTGATATACGGTTTGTATTTATGGGAAAATAAATTACATTCACTGGTACAAAACCTTTTAATGGAAGACCACCTCACCTGAAATGATTCACTGTCATCCCTAAAACAACAACGGTTGGTCCGCCGTCAGTTTTCGGAGGAACCTTTGTGTCATATTTCTCTAGTAAAGTTTCTCGAATGTCTTCTGCTGAAGTACAATAATTTCCTGGAAGGGTACACAGGCTCACAATTGACAGTACAAGAATCAGTTTTTTCCGTTTCTTCTGCAGAAGGTCACCCAAGGTCTCCATTTTCGTAATCATTATGTAAGTTGAATATCAGTGCAGTTATCAGCTGTGATTATAGTTGTAACAACTAATTACTTTTCGTTTCTACTTCTTTACATACGTAAATTTGAACACAATTATCTGATGGCGATGAGATGTTGTAAATTTAAATTAATTTATATACCATGTAGAATATGTATAATACTGTATCTTTTTAAGATACAAATTATGTTGTGCTTTCAGTCTTTTCCACTCTATCACTAACGATGATAATTGATGATTCTGCGTATATCCTATTGCATTTCTTCAAAAATTCACTGGCACATCCCTTCTCTCCTTCCTTTCGTGAATCCTCAAATTGTGCGTTTTACTACATTTTTCACAAATGTATGTGCGTAAGTTATTCTGCCTTTCACAAATTCTTCTTCGACGTGAACACTGAACACATTAACAATACACAATAAGAATATCGGAAAGAACTCAATTGTTTTTTAGAATTTTTCGTTGCTCCACATGATTCCAACACATTTTCTCCAAAATTGATAAGTTATCTGCAGTTTTTTCACAAAATCAGATAATATTTGTGGCTCGCGATTTCATTATCACAACATTATTGTTCTCTGTGACGCTTCCCCCTTCTTTTTCAAAGTTAAACTAATCCTGATTTCCGTTCTCTCGGCAGGCAGAAATGAATAGGTGTGCATGTATGTAGCTATACATACGGTCTATACTCTGTACACACTGCTTACACACTACACACATGTATTTTGTATGTACCGAAAGATAAAAGGACGCTGCGCTGCACATCAACAACCAACAAAAAACTAACTGATAAAAGTGTATGTGTAAAGTGTAAATATGTGTATGTATGTATATTTTGTACCTGTCTGTCTATATACTGTTTACTGTTTACTACATTGCTCGTAGTAGGAGTAGTCAATTTATGACATATATCTTTATGTCATACCAAACTTTATCCAAAACTGCCTTCAAACACTGTGATTAATCGCATGTCGACGTTTATGTTCACGATAATGGTGACGAAGGAGGAATCGGAATTCTTCTTCTGTTGTCTTTTGCGAACTTTAGGCATGAACGATGAACAGTCAAAGTTTAGAATTTCATTACAAATTTACGTGCAACAAACAGGGAGCAGGAGCTAACAGAACGATGACTGCCACTAAAATAGGTAACAGAGTCTTTAGGCATGTAACAAACGGTATACCAACTTACTTTCACACATACATACACAAAATTAATAATATGGCACAAATCTCAGGATATGTGTGTACAACTTGCAGAACAGAGAAAAATAGAGGGTGTGCATTTTAGTCTTCTGTAATAATTTATTATTATGGCTAAGTACATGCTGTTGTTATACGCACATAGTATGCTTGAATATAATATTTATGTAAGCATGTGTATGCAGTTGAGTTGTCAACATCAAAAATTGACTCCACTTCAAATTAATACACTATATTCAGTCGGTCACATAATGTATACTGACAGTGGAGAATACGTGGTGAAGCAAATTATAAAATATGCTACATACATACATAGTAGACAAAAAATTGCGTGGGAAATGACGGAATACATATATATAATGGAGAAAATATTATGACAAACAAGTCCGAGTATATATACTGTATTTTTTGTCTACTATTACTACATACTTACCTGCATACACCTGGAGCTGAAGAACATTACAGAATTTTATACCAGAAAAGTTTTGTATAACATGTATAAGACATGAAAAGTTTGACGTGTGGGAACTATGTATACTCTGTACACTGTACAATACAATAATATGCTAAAAAGAATGATTAAAATAATACCATAACGTCTGTCTCTCTATACCTTCAACTATAATATATAAATATATACACATACATACTACATACACAGAACACACAAAAGTACACTTGATTCAATATTATATAATATAAATAATATAAAGTTCGAAGGAGCACGATCTCACTGAATTTAAGCGTAAACGTGAGGATAGGAGAAATTTCAGACGGAGAGTGAGAGGGATAAAGAGTTGGAAGAGATTATCTACAAGAGTACGAATATTTATACACAAACACAATGGAACAGAATAGAATATATCTAGTCTAATGAACTTTGGGCATGAGGCAACGTGTACATTATACATCTATAAGTACACTAGTGTGTTTTGTGTGTGTGTGTGTGTGTGTGTGTATGTGAGTTTCTCAAATGAATTGACCTTCAGTGAATTTACTGCATCTCTCCACAATCTATTGTATAATCCAAGTCACCGCTCTGTTGAATCGAAAGAGCGAAAAAAATTCCCTGGAGGAGCTCATACTTACTTTACGTGCCAATGCCAAGTATTTGAAAGAATAGAACTTTGGTAGAAGAGACGACTTACAATACAAATCTCTGCCTAAATCGTACTTGCTGTACAACTATGCAAAATTTTATGGAATAGAGTGGAGCATATACAGCGTATTTCACTTCGTACACACACAGAAGATGTGGCATTATATCTATGTATGTTACAATAATGTATCATGAAATGTATTCAGTTATTCAGTGTATTATAATTTACAATACAAAGTATCTATGCAACAACAAAACTTGTACCACGAAGACTCAATACGATTGGATCGGATTGAGACTGGACGTAGTTGTACAAAGATGTGGACGTAGACGTTTAGCCTATGTTGTATATTTATACACAAAATTTATGTATAAAATATTATATTTACTCGCATTTAGCATAAGTCAGCAGTATGCAGTGTTCAGCATTTTAAAAGTTAGGTTGGGAGAGTTCTCGCCTCTATTATAACTATGACAAATGGGCTGGTCTGGTAATACTGGTGACTGTCTGTGTCTGCATGTATGTATAAAGTATATTAATATATTATATTATGTATGTGTACTGTGTACTTTATTTATATATTGGCATGATGATGCATCATCATCAGCACCATCGTCGTCAACAACAACATGTAAGATATTGCAAGCACGCTTCATCATTCATACAGACTATGTATACCTTTGTGTGTCGAATATCTATGTCTGGACGTGTACATATTCTGTGCACATTTGACGCCGGTTAATTATAATCAAAAATTGACGCTAAAGTCGTGTAGACAAGTCCAGGAAAGATGCAAAGGTATTATTGAAAAGGTTTATATGACTGGACGGTAAATATTAAATTGCGTGCATGTACATATTCATCTCAATTTCAGCTTTATCTATTTGCCGCTATATTATGCATTATTGTTTATTTTCCATGCTCATTCATTTAACAGCTTTAACAACTTCAATGTTCAACCTTTTATATTTTAGTGCGTCAAATATAATATGAAATTTTAATTTCATTTTTTATTTCACATTGCTCTTTCTTTTCTAAGCATGTGCATGTACGTATGTATGTGTTGTCTATGCATAAAATATTTCCCCCTACAGATATAATGCACTTTATATGCATGTGTGTAGTATGTATACTGTATAATGCATAATACATACATGCAACATGTTTGCAAAAACTTGCCATACTTGACGATTTAGAAATTGAAACAAGACAGAGGTTTTTATCGGCGACATTAACAAGATACACACTAAATTGCACATACATATAGTACATAGTATGTTATTTAACATTTAACATTTTTATTTTTCTTTCACTGGAAAAAGGCTGTCGTCCAACTTTGTTAGTCGCTACTTGTACTTGTACATACATACGTACAATATTACAAAACTACAATAAACGGGGGAAATGAACAGATAAGCTCAACCACCAGAGGCTATTCTTTTTCATAAATATGTTATGTGTAGTTGATATACATGATACATATTATGCAATATGTATTACTTATGCTGCATTTATTATGCTGAATCTAGTGGAATAACATTGACGAGGTACAAATTTATTTGCTGATAAAAATTCTTACTCTACCATCAACCATCAGTAAACAAGAGTGATTTCATTTTGTTGTTCTAATCCGTTTCGTTTTCACGTCACATTTTACATACTGATATTAACAGTCCCTTCATTTCTGCTATGAGCTTCATGTTGGAAATGTATTCTGGCTTCTATTCTATCAACGTACATAATATATGTGACAGTAAAATCTGTGTTTGCAAATAAAACTATATGTGTATAAAGTTGAAGCTATTAAGTATATGGCTCGTTCAGCTCAAAATGTGGCATTGAAGAAGATATTCTGTCAAAATTGAAGTCACATATCCTTTAGTTTGCTTAGGTATTATGGCATAAAAGTAGGGGATTTATGTTTTGCCAAATACATATTATTGTGAAATGTCTATATTAAGTATTAAGTAGCTAATATAATATGTAAAACGATATCCACCAACTGTACACACCATTCTACGATTTAAGCTAAGCTTTACATTAAATAAATACACACATGCAGCTCTTCCCTTCCTCGGCACGAATGTCACTCGAAATCTGAAATGTGACACTTATTTTTACGATACTGCGCTCGAATGACACACATTCATCTTGCATGTTATAAATTATAAATATGTTATGACTTATGACTTAATACTGTAATTGAAGAATGAAACAAAAAAATTAATAAAACATGATGATATGACATATGTTAGATTTTCCTTCTCAAAGCTTAAGCTTCAAAGGTTTAATATTCTATTTATTTTACACTGATATTAATATACATACATATATGCATTACTTTATGTACTGGGCTTTTGTTACATAAACATTTCTGTTGACACGGGCAAGTTATTTATAAGAGTGTAATCATTAGGAAAAGAGTCACAATTCCCCAGCAGAGAAAAGACATTCTATCAATGATGGAACCCAAGACAGACCAATCCGCTCGATTTTGATTCATTTCTCTTTCCTTTTCAGCCTCTTCATTGTTTTGTGCAGAAGCTGAGGCCGATGACGCGGGTGACAACAAGGACTGTGTGCAGTAACGACTTGCCAGTTGCAACGAGCAAAATTTATAATTTCCCTTTGTTGACGTTCGCCTCTTTGTGGGCTTCTGCATAAAAAAATAAAGGACAAAGGTGATAATTTATAATTTCTGATGCCACTTCTTGTCTTTGATCAATAAAAAAAGTAGACACCATGAACCATCCATCATTTTTGTAATTCTCTTTAAGTAATTGAAACATTGAGGTGCAGTCTCATTTAGCCCTTTTGTTTTGTTTATATTTTTATCTGCAACTGGGCTTATGTATGTGTATGTGTGAATTGATTTTTAGTATGGTGTATTGAAATTAAAATTCTGTACATGGCAGATGGCAGAGTTCAAAGAGTCTCATTACGATCTTAATTTATTGTCTCACCTGGGATGGGTCTGGAAAAGGACTTATGCAGAGGAGAGTGAGTAATGTTGGCTTAAATGCAGAGCGGATGAACTGGGGCAGTGCATATGCGGACGTGAGATGATTCGAAGCACTAACGAGAATCGTCGTCATCATGCCAATCGTTGCCAAAATCATATTCCAAGCACACAGCATCACTATAGTCAATATATATAAAAGGAAGGGAGGCAGACAAGCGTATACAATATAAAAAAATTAATAACAAACATTATGTAGACAGTTGTAGAAAATTTACAGGCTTTTCTTCTATTATGACTTTCACCATTATCACGACTTGGTCCAAAAAAGGACTGCATTGATTTAATGTGATAATACATTTTTGCTAATTTACATAATTGATAATATTACGTATGCATTAGTTTTTCCTGAAAAGAAGTGAGCTATGTATAATATATGTGTAGCAATATACATATAAATAATGTAAATAAAAGAGAAACGACTAACCAATGTAGGGAACTGTGTTTGCATTAGGTAGCTGGAAACGAATGAACATGAGTTCGACAGAAAGAAGGAAAAAATTCAAGGCTCCAAGAGTAATTCTTTCTCCCCCGGACACAGGGAGCCAAAACATGAGGACATTTATGAAGCACATTACTGAAACACAAAATAAATTGATTTTCGGGTCAATTTTAGCATTTAGGTAGAGATTTATCCCTAAATTTCCAAAGGCCATTAAGGAAATTTTCAATTCTGGGAATGTTTCCAGTCATGAAAAGTTGAGTTGGGAACATTTCCAGAATTGCTAATTTACTCTTCAGAAGCAATCGACAGTTTTAAGTTACAACTTCAGGTTCGGAAACGCATTAAATAATTGCATGAAATTGAAATATTTTAAAAGTTTTAACATATTTAATAGCAAGTATACATCCAATGGGAAGTACGACGCAGTAAAAGTATCCAGAGGATCGACGTTTCAATGTAAACTCTAAAAGAATGGAACTGTAATGATCCTGGGTGCAACAAGAGTAAATTTTACTCTCCCGTTTTCCAGCCATTTTTAACAGAATCCACTCTGTGTTATCCACTTCCAGATTATCGTTCAACTTCAATTCATCAAAGGAGACGTCGACTTGCTTATCGTGATAAGACCTGTTTCATACATGCACAATATGCATGCGCATAAATAACATTGTTCGTTTGTACTGTACTAAAAATACTGTTTGATGATAATATTATGGTTGCACATTGAAGGAAGTTCAGTTACCAGCTACCAAATTTTACAGAGCAGTGTTGCACATCGCGAGGCCATCGAAGAATGTTCAGAGTACAATAAGCATCAATTCGACTCGGAGGAACCCAAACGACGTGACCTGTGGAATTTACTAAACAGTTTGTCCTCCCATAGTACTCGAGACGTTCAGGGCGAGCGCCGTTGTAAACCACCAGGTCAGGTATCCAAATTTCACTGGAGTCAAAGTGCAAGTATCCTGCTTCCTCAGTACCGTGACTACCTTGCCCCCATTTCAGTCTGGGATCCAACCAATTCTAAGTTACAATAATATTTTACAGACGAACAAAATTTCCATTTTATTTCCATTCCATGAATAAAAACCAACAGTTATAATGCATTAAAGATCGAATCATTTGAACTTTGTAAAATAAAAATTACAAAAACTGGCCACCCGTGAAGCTCAAGTGTTTGTTCGTGTTCCCTCTAAAATAATTAAATACAACAATTGAAGGCTGAAGTAGGAACGAGACAGAGATAAAACAGTCATAATATTTTATGTTAGGTACACTTAAAAAAAAATTAAAAACTCACGATTGAATAGTAGGTAACAATAAAGGAAACTTGTACGGTTGTCCCCACTGTCGATATCTTTCCGAATTTTTCAGTAAATGGAAGTGCAATTTTGTCATATCCTTTGCGTAAAATTTTCCTTAGATTTGGATCCGGTGTTGGAGTTGATAATGAGTTTTGGACCCTTTCTTCTTCGTTCTCTTCCTCCCGCACAAGACTTTCTCTTCTACCTTTGCTCGCTGTCTCTACTAACCGCCAACCGCCGGAGTTTTTTTGGATTAAAATGTATTGTCAAGTCAAAAGTCATGTCATCTAAGGTATCGTGTAACTTTTAGTATATTTTTAATTTTAAATAATTGTGAATCACCTGCATCTTTCTGATTTAACTGAAGGTGTGATGGTGCAGTGGAGGGAATAAACACCATGAGCACGACAAGTAATATCGGGAAGTGCATTGGAAATGCAAAACAATGCCTTGGAAGATAGAAAGTGTATCAAATGCACTTTAATTATAATGCATAGGCAAATGCATGGATAAAATGCCTCTCAATCACAGGAAAAAATACAATAAACTTTAAATATGTCCTCGTACAATAAACTTTGTTTTGAAAATTTTAACCTTTCTTTGCAAGTTCATTTTGTATTTGTACTTTCACATACTCCAAGAGAAATTCTTGATATGGGTACCCAGTTGTTTTTTCTTTCTCCATATACAGTAGCGTCCAAAAGTTTAAATACCCCAAGGTACTTCGCGCTACTCGTATGCTTTTGAAGATGTTGCAGGGACTTTATGTCCATAGTCAAAGCGAGAAAGTTGTTGGAAATAC
>JAQIVE010006924.1:0-10987 GCA_034698285.1 Sminthurinus bimaculatus | reverse complement strand
CAGCTGAAGAAAAGTACGATTTCATATCAAAAAATCATTTTCTCTGAAATCGTACTAGCAATTTTGTCCCGATTTTTTGTGACTTTTTTCATTCTCTCCCATTAAAATTACAGTAAAACCTTTATTCCCAAAAATCCAAAGACAGATTCTGAAAGAGCATAAAATTTGCTACATTTCATACCCTGATGGTACCCAAGAAATGTATCTCCTTCATTGAAAAATCTTGGGCTGGAATCGTGATTTCAAATCGTACTAGCAATTTTGTCCCTAAGTGTACAAACTTCATGTTATTTTCATGCGGCCGACGTGTCAACTCCAGAAAAAACAATCGGGCGCATGAAAAAAACATGAAAATATCGCTATGTGAACATCAACTTATTTTTTAATATCAATTAGCCAAGACCTCATGTGATTTTGGTGAACTTTGATGCGTTTTTCGACCAGGTACGCAGCAAAACCTAATGATGACCTTCCTAAGTTTTTTTTCCAAGGGAGGTACAAGTTTTCATGATATCGGTTAAATATTCAATGTCACCAGTTTTTTACTCTACAGTGCTAGTATAGCACTATCGTAACCCTTGAAACAAAATCGCATGGGTCAAACTTCAGGTTCGATGTTGGATAAAGTTTTTTTGGCGTGTCGCTGCCCGAAAATCCTGCCTATATTACAAGAAAATTTTATGATATTTTGATTCAGCCGTGTCGCTTTACAATAACAATCTAATTTCACGAAATTGCGTGTACATTTTGCTTCAATGGTTATTTTTGGCCTCAAAAAGTTCATAGCTTGGATCCAAATTCGTTACAAGAGACAAAAATTTCGAATAAGATTTTCTTTGCTTTACAAACAAAAAACGGTTTTTGATATCCAGAATTTTCATAACGGTTTTAGTTAGTGAAAATCTACACCTTGCTTCCAACGCAACTAATTCAGCGACTATACACTATACTAAATAACATTCATGCAGTTCACTCTTCGTCGAAAAACGGACACATTTTTTTCAACGTTTGCACATTTAGCGTTTTTATTTGGATTGGTTTTGATCGTAACTAGGGGGATACCTATTGAAAGTTTTGATACAAAAAACAAGTAGTAAAAACAAAATAAAATTAAAAAGTAGAATCTGAATCCTAATTGACACGCAATAAAAAATGTTGCCCATGCAAAATTGTACAAATTGTGCCCTTTGTAATTACGTCTTTATGCTATTTCTGTTGTGCAAGCTGTATCCAAAACTCTCATGTCTATTTTAGTAAATACTTGGAAACGGCATAAATTTTAGGTGACAAACTCAAATTTTGAACCGAATTGATGACTTTTGAATCAATTTTGTGATAAAAAATGGATATCTTAGACAAAAGTACTGCGATCTTTGAAACTTACATGAATGAAAGCATAGATATAAATAAAAAATACATATTTAAAAAAGTTCACAGTTCTGTTTACTTTTCTAATTTTTTGTAACATTTATTTATTTTATTTATACATCATAATAAAGGGCTGTTTTTTTTATTTTTTCACTGTCCATCAACTGGCTCCTGTTGTCTATAGACCAATCTGGATTGTTTTCTATTTCCTATTATATTATGAGCTGGTAGAACAAGGCGCGTACGCACACTATGTATGATGTAGGGTCGATTCGGTGAGCCAGAGACATTTTAAACAACAAGCAAAACTTTAAATTCTCATACACACACTAAATATTTTTTCACTCGTTTGTTAACTTCTAATGATTTATGCAGTTTCTGACCAATACATCTTTCTACTGAGATTTTCGTTAGCTAAGATTCGCGTTGGACTAGCAAGGTCAATGGACCTCAACTCGGAAGCTCGGAAGCCCTTTAAGAGATCATGCCAATCAAGGAGGACATTTGGAGCTTTTGGTGGCATCGAAAGTTTTACAGCAATTCCTAATAGTCTGTATTCTTATGCTACTATGAACTCCAACACTGTCTTTAGATCTTATTTTTTCAATATTATTCAATAATATTTTTTCAAAAATTTTGATCCATGAGAAAACTCAATAAAAAAGGTTTGGACTTTTTTTTAGTCACATAGTAACTTGAATGAGGGCTATTGTAGTTTCAGTTGTTCTGCAATAGAAGCAACGTTAAACGAAGTGCATCTACATAAATTTGTGTAAAAATTGTCGGTATATATTTCTGATATTATGTAAAATTAGCTTAAAGTGCCGCAATTTTTCCCTACAACGGCGATCCTCATTGACCCTATATATTGTACACGGTTGCTGCAATATGTGTAATCACCTCGTGGCATCGACTCAATTCAAGCACTCACTATCATTCTTATTCCAATTTACACTGAATTACCTAGTTGAACAACGGAAATACATAGAGATAGTGTGTGTGTGTATGCGAGAGAGAGAGAGAGAGAGATTTAAGTCGAGTGAGACAGAGAGAGAGAGAGATTGAAACAAAAACTCAAAGTTAGCTTCATAACACAATTAGTATGGATTTGTCCTTGTCCAGTTCTGACGGTCTTTGGAAGTGGTCTTCGTTTTCACTGCAATTGCCAACAAACCCACATGCATTATTACCGTTATCAATCGTGTGTTATAAATGCTTTTGAACACTCTTAGTGACAATTCGTGAAGTGACGATTTTAATAAATACTAATATCCAGTACTAGTTTGCCGAACTTTCACGTTATTTTTGCAGCTTTAAAACTGAGTATCTGCGTAAATAATGTAGTATTTTGTTTTGTATTTTGCACAGAAAGCCAACTTGGAAAGTTCATCAGACCTCATTTGTGTCGTTCCGTGTTTACAGGTATGCAATGGAATTTTTTGTTTTGCTACAATAATTAGTGACCACATTAAATTTTATTGTAATTACACTTTGAGCAAGTATGTTGTTTGACATTGTAAAAACTTTAACATCATCTTTGGGCTTTGGGAAATATTATGAATGAATTTTAATGGTTTTCCATGCAAGCACAAGAGCAAGAGAACAAGATCGCGACATGAGTACAGAGTACATACAACCTTTTGTGCCTTGTTTGGAATGTGACAAAAATGTAACTGTATTGAGTATCAATGTTTTTTTAAATTTGAAAAATAATAAAACAATGAATGTTTCTTTGAATTTCCAAACCTTTTGCCTACCAATTTAGCTTTCTATCATCTCTTATGGCCAAAAAATACTTTAAAATGAAGCTGGATTTCAGCTCCTCTTCATCATCATCTGTCAGAAATATTACTAATTTGTCGGTGCATCAGCATGGCATATTTGGAGGATCTTCATTGCACTCATCTGATTCGGTCCCGTTGGACTTGTCTATAAAGCACTCTGTTATCAACCCGCATACCTTGACTGATTTTTTCATTCACTCAGATAGCAATCCTATAACTTCACGTCTTCATCCTTGCTCTCCAGCGTGCAGCAGTACAAATAGGGAATCCTTAAATAGAGTGACGGGGGTGAGTACAATGCCAACAGCGTCAGTCGCCGTTTCAGGTACGCTTTAAGGAAAATGTAACTTTTGTGTCCATTTACCTTGTTTTCATGTTCCTTAAAATTAGATCTCAACCCTAAAAGTAGAACAGGTAAAAAAACAAGAAGCAACTGATAAAGTGTGAGAAACGGGGAGGTAATGGAACCGATTTACCTGTCTAGCAAACCGACTTTGAAAATGTAACTGAATTAGTTGAAGACGGGTGATTAAGTCTGCAATCATAATTCTTTCAAAAGAACATAAATGTGTTAGTATATAGCCGTATGTAGCCGTTTTTTGTGTTATTATTCATACGTCATACGTAATTATACCTACTTACTTTTATAGTAATCCAATAAAAATGTTCAAAACCGTAACTTCTGATGAGCAACGTTAACATTAATTAAGAACTCTAAAAACATACACGGCAAGGAGAGTGCTGTCAGTATTTAAAATTTGAAGTTACCATAGCGCTCTTAATGCCGGGTGTGCTTTTAGGGAAGAAAAAACTCATTAGTTTATTCATGTTTTTATGTGGTTTTATGATTTCAAACAACGCACAGTGGGTTATCTCAGACAATCCGTTTCATAATTCGAACGAACCAATAAATAATAAAATAATTTCTTATAATTTCGTTCGAATTATGAAACGGATTGTCTGAGATAACCCACTGTGGCAGTAAAATACTGACACAACCATAACATTTTTTCAAAATAAAATGAAAGCATGTAAAATATTGCTGGATCATTCAAATGTACCATATATAGATTTATTGAGTATTACTGTAAGTGGTAATGTAGGATTCACATGACAACAGAGAAACACGCCATAAACAATTCCCATAAAGAGTTGTTCTCTGTCGATTTTTCGGAGAAAAACGACAGATGACCAATTTTAAGACCCTAACCGTCGACCCACGGACTTTTCGATTTTTTGAGGACATTTCAGGGATTCCAGGAGTCGTTTCTGTGGGTTTCAGATTTTTCTATCTACCAATGGAGCTCTGGGAATTTTTTATGGCTTTCTCTGTCGCGTTTCTCTGTTCGGCAGGGAGAGTCATATCAAGAAAATGGTACAGGTCAAACTGAACAATAGCATAAACTATAATCATCAGTTATGGGCACCTTGATGACAAGGTTAGGGAGTTTATTGGTATTAATCTTTTCTTGGAAGAAATACATTGTAACTTTTTACTGAATGCAGTAAATTGCGTTAACCCTTAAAAGGACTTTAACGTTGGCAAAAGCATCATTATTTTTCCTGAAGTAGGGTACATAAGAAATGCTGTAATTATTTTGATAATTTATGCATCCACCTGGAAGAGTGATTTTTAACTTCATGACAATTAACGAACTATAAAATGAGCATTTTCTCCGCGTTTTGTGTTACAGATCTGTATGCATAAATTACAGAAGAAAAGGACTACCTGATATATTTGACATCGCTTGTAACCACTTTTAGTATCTATTTTCCCATGTGATGTGGAAGGCAAAGTTGTGAATCATATGTATGTATGAATTTTTTGATAATGTATACTATTTTTATTTATCCATTCTTACATAAAATAGCGTATGTTAACAGAGCAGCCAGGAGTAAGTGGTCGAGTCCCTATTCTGTGGAACTTTGACAGAAAATCCACAAAGTAATGCTCAGAGAAACTTTGAAAAACAATATAGGCCGGGAAAAGCCTCTAATAACAACAGAAATGTTTTTATTTGGCCCTATATAATTAAACTAAAATACTTTGTACAAAAAAGCTGTAAGCCCAAGCAACCAAAAAAACGATAATTACCAGAAGCTCTGTTGTATTACTTTGCCTTCTCCAGCAAATGTAAAATCGTATTCAAAGAACGGCAAAACATGAAGGGAGCCGGGTTTTTATGTGGGATCGTCTGTAACATTAATATGTAAATGATTAATTTGTATAGGCCCCTTAAATGAAGGAGAAAGGCTGTTAGGTGCATCTTCCCGTGCAAGCAGCAGCCGAAACTTTAAGGCGGAATCTGGTGTAAATGAACAACAACATGAGCGTGAGCAAGCACCTATCCATACCGCTGAGAGAAGAAAGAGAAGAAACGCACAGGCAAAAAGAATTCGGGATGCCCGTAAACATAGACGATTTCAGGTAAATACCAAGTATAAATAACTTCAATTCATACATTCTAGCGTAGACCAACACACTATGTCGCCAGCATACGTATTTGCATTCTTCAATGATTATTTAACTTCCGCTTTCTAGAAGAAGGCAATAACTTTCTAAATGGAAGAAGAAAACTTGCATAGAACATGTACAACGGGCATACATACTATACAGAATATATATTATATACACATAGCTCTTATGCCTTACACCTTACACATAATGTGTTGGTCTTTGCGTTTCTTGGACTTTTATTTTTGTTAATTATATTGTCTAATTTATAACCTAATAATGGTTAAATTGTCATTACGCTGGGAATTGCTGCGGTTTTTGTTGGGTCTTTTTGAGTCACTAATATTTACCTTGTTTTATTATTACGAAACCTTGAACTTGTTTTACATACCAAACTGTTACTTCGCAAAGAATTTGTGCATAAATTTCTAACTTTAACCAACAAGTTAACTAAAAATTGCGAAACGCGAGCACGTTTTTCTTTTCACAACTTAAGTGACCTGAAATTTTGCTTTTACATTTTGAAACCAGTTAGAATCCGAGATTAGATACCTTGAGATTCGGAATCTTGCACTCCATAGTCGAATAAGGCGACTTATCCAGGAAAAAACTGCTTATCAGAATGCCATATTACGCCACAGACTGACTGCAAGACTGCCCCATTGATAAAGGAGAAAATATTTAGTTATCTCAATCAAAGCAAAAAAATTAACTATTTCTGAAAAAAATGTTAACAGACATGCTTTCTATTTTTCTTTCAAAAACAGCAGTAATAAAAACATCCAAAAACCTTCCTAGCTTTTGTACTAAAATTATTGCGAAAGGCACGTGAAAGTCAACTCCAGTACGATATATTTATTATACTCGTTGTTTGTTTGTTCTTTTTTTATTACATGCTTTTAATACTCGAAACTACTGAGAACGATCGACGAGAATTCTGTAACAAAGTAAACATATGTACGTACATAGTACATACATACCATCTTTGAGAATATATCAGATGTAATGAATGTATACAACTCTGCTTTCATCAAATGTCTTTAAGCTGTAAGCAAAATTTGGAGCACAAATTGTTATTTGCATGTTATTGCATATCGCTACCCTATATGTACATGCATAATTCACAAGTCGTAATTTTTGTACCTAACTGAAAATACGCTTCTTTATAAGGTAGCGATATGTGAGTGTGTTCATTTCCATGCATAACATTGAAAATGACTTAAATGAAAGAGATGACAAATACCCAGGCGTAAAATTTATTTCAAAACCAAGTATTAACTATATTCTATATTATACATACTTATACTAACTTCAAACGTTTCCGCAAATATTTGACTTTTTAACATCTTTATACATGGTTCTGCTCAAAGTTTCTGCTTACAAACATTTGAATGGCATACAAATTATTTAACAGAATCCTCGTCTTGATTTTGATGTAACGAAGTATTTCGAGTTTAAAATAAAAAAATCTAGTGATGACAATAATAGCTTTCAAATTATCAAATTAAGATAATTCAAGCTCGTTGCATAAAACTTACAGTGAAAATTATTTTCATGCGTCGTGATACTGCATACTTTACACTTTACACACAATATCCCATTAAATGTTAAAATATTCATTGCAATCGTAATTTTTGATGCAGAGGTTGGGCAGCACTAAACAAAAGGGTATCCTGTGGAAGATGGATAGAAAACAATTTCGCATTGTCCTTATAACTAGAAGTTTGTATTGTAAAAATTATCTGTATTTATATTTATCATCTCTTCTGAGCATTTGTTGTGTGAATATATGTATATATTTGCTATACAAGCTTTTACGTTTCTAAGTAAGTACATACTACATACACTTCAAAGACGCAATCCATAATTTTATTCTTGACTAAATCTGAAAATTACAAAATGCAATATTGGAAGTGCACAATTTTCATTTTGCTTACATGCAGGTTGTTGAAAAAAAAAACGAAAGTTGTCTTTATGGCATTTTGTCATGCTTAGACTTAGCCACAATAAAATTACACAAACGATTTTTTTGTTTTAAACGCAACATATAACATTACGTTATGTATTTGTTTTATCCGTAAGCAATCGTAGGATTTTGTACAGCATGACCTTCTAATACCATTATGATTTAAAAATGTTCAGCTAAAATTGTATTTTGTATTGATTAATAACCGTAGACATCACTATAGTCTAAAGTACATTAAAAATTTAGAACAAACTACCCCTCAAAATCGGTCAGAGTAACCTTCGTTTTCGCGACACAACATGGTAAATCGGTAAAAGTAAACTGGCGATTGGAGAGAACGATGTACTGAAAAAAATAAGTACCCAATTCACTAGCACTAGGTAGTTTTTTCTACTGCATCTTGGGTAATATCCTAAAAAGACAAATATCAGGAGGGTCTTGTAAGATCTAAAAGCTCCGTTAAAACTTTTTCCCGCCTTTCTGGTAAGAAAAGTTCACAATTAAAATGTATTAATGTTAACATGTCTTTATTTTTTAATTTTTAAAATTCACACAGCTAAATAATTAAGTACAAGGATTATATTTTCTATTTTACCAAATAATTTTATAGGTAAAACGTTCTTTAATAAAGTACTGAAGACTGCAGACATTTTCTAGCATGCGGCTTACGGCATCTGCTGTATCTTGGGGCAGAGAGATTGGCTTCGATGTCTGACTCAAGGGTGCGCAAACATACAGTGCAATAAAATTCAACCCACAAAAAGTGAGTTTCAAAACATTTTGATGTTGTAAATCAATGTGTACATAAATAATGGTGTACTGACTTTACTTTTAAGCAATATTTAAAAACCCTTTTTCAAGCTTGGACATGGTCATGTGCCTGCAAATGCTGCTGGAAAAATCCCAATACATACATAGAGCAGAAGAATCAATGTCCTTTGAAAATCAAAAACCAAAAATGCCGAAACTTACGAAATCCTCCATGAATACTATTCATTGAATAAGTTTTTATTCGACTAAAAACACTTTCACAAAAAACCGTTGTTCCTGGATCATTGTAATTCACAATTCATAAGTTACTGATACGCTAACTTTTGTGATTAAGTCAGAAATCTTGATTGAGGTTAAGAATAAAGAGTACAGTATAATAAGACTGAATTAATTACATACTACTGCGAGCCTTTCTTTAAGACATTTAACAGGCAAGAGGCTGAGTATTCTAACCCTGTAGCAGTACGCAATTCACTCACAAATACATGCAACATACAGATGTAGATGCTATACCCATGATACAAATATATATATTTACATTACTAAACTAACCTAACTAAGACCAAAAAAATTGGTCAAAATACACGAAAAAAAAACAATAGTATTATCTATAATCTATATCTATGCCTTACACAGTAGTGGATCAACACGCGTAGATACACATTACACATGGCACTCTTGTATCAAATTACGCATTGAAAATTACTCATCTATATTTTATTTAATGCATTATATAGTTAGTATTGTTATATGAGTTTGAGCACACCAATAGGTTTTCTTCCATGTAAGTTGAAGAAGCAAAACACTCATCTCATCATTCTCTTTAACACTGTGTGTGTTTATGTGTAGACGGATACAGGTTACAGTGCAACCAAACCCCATGGGCCTTAGTCAAGTAGGTATACTTTTGACATTTTCATATTCGACGTCCTGATACTCCACAGTAAATGTACTGAGTACTGAGCTTCTTTACTTTTGAATATAGTAATGGTACATACACGCATCGACACAACGTGTATTTACTGTTTAGTTATTCAGTATACACGGATTTTAACCTGGAGCTATTCAAAAGTATATAGAGGTAATAAAGAGCCTGAAGGAAAGCAACAGATGAGAAATTCAAAACATCATCACCACTACTACTACCACCTTGCTTATTTCTCGTGTATTATAATGTACAGGTAGAAATCCCCCCAATGAGTGTTTATGTACATAAGCACATATGTATAAATGCTTGCCTTGTTACAAAGGGAAAATTAGAGGGGTCTGTGAAAATGTAAACCTACATTTGGAAATCACAACAACACGCAAGAGAGAGAGAGAGATAGATAGAGACAGAGAGACTGTAGATAGAAACATATGCATATAGAATATAGACATATGTATGTGGTTATGTAGCACATGGAAAAAAACGAAAGGTAGAACTTATAAGCGAGTTTCTGCATAAAGTTATAGATAAATATAGTATTTCTTATTCTTTGAAGAAACAAACATATTCTATATTTATCCAATATTTATAATATAATCTTGATATGATTAGTGAACTTTTCGTTTTTAAGTTTATTTCTTTATCGTCGTAATGCAAATGTAGCCATCTTCATCAAATTCACCATATTCCGTATTACGTATACGTGTAGAGTGTAGGTACACTTAGCGTTCTGTTTACATTTATGTAAAGTGCAAAGTTGTAGATTCTCCTAGTTCTTGTGTGGCAGTATTAACAATAGTTGCATATTATGTATAATGTACATGTGTATAAAATGAAGGAATCATCATGATTATAAAAGACTCTAGTCGAGAGAGCATATAATATTATAGTTTTGTATGTGGAGCTCTTTAAAACAGAGGCAGGTTATGAATTGACTTCACTTTATGACTTGTCTATATAGGTGTATAATAATATTCTGAACGTAGGTATATAACATAGGGTTTACCATGTGGCCACTAGTCATTAGGATGTAAGTATTGTATTACCTGCTCTCCTCCAACAATGTATGACGGAGGAGAGGATGTTGAATGCATAAGCCATACGAGTATGTACAGTTAAAATGAGCATATTGCATATATGTAGAGTGTAGAGGTATGATGTGTGTGTAGTATAATAGCTAATATCGAAAGGGGGTGAAGTCTTTTTAGCTAACTTATACAACAATTATTGTTTTGTGGACAACGAAGGCGAAGAAGCAAAGACGAAGACAACGTTGTATACGAAAGAGGGTAGGAAAACAAGCTGTTGGTTCTCTTTATTCTTTGCTGTGCTATTAAAAATTGACTTGCCATTTAAGTAACTAACGATAATAAAAGAGACTCGAGTGGAGTAGAGAGGAGAAACTTACATATCATAATAAATGTGTATGCAAGTACTAAATAATAGTTACAAACAAGGAGTTGTAGGCTGTGTTGAGTATGCATATGGTGTTGTATATACATGAATGATACAATAATATGTAGTTAGTGCTATAGAAGATATTGTTAACAACAACCTATTATAGTTTCCATCAATTTTTCAAGCGACAAAAAATGAAATTTAGTAAATATATTTACATACAGTTGCTAATGAAAAGATATGGCCATTTCGAAATTTCATCTTTAAACCTGCGTAGGAACCACACCAAGTGTCTCAGATTGTTGTGCTTCACATAT
>JAQIVE010006923.1:0-10988 GCA_034698285.1 Sminthurinus bimaculatus | reverse complement strand
GCGACACGTCAATGATTTAGTTTGTTCAGCTATAGACAAGTACTTGGGAGAAACTCGAAGTGAAAGTAACGGTGTCTATAATCGCACGTATAAAATCTTAAAGGCTGTCACAGCAGTAACAGTTTTGGTGGCTTTCGTTGGGATTTTTGCAGAATTTTTACCCACTTTTAAATAACCTACAATATATTATGTTACCTTTTCTTTAGTGCGGTGCAAATACATAATATGTATCTGTCTGCCTAATATTTACTAACCTGTGCCTAATATTGTATAATAACATCATGTTCATCTTGTACTTTTATCATGCATGTATTTAGATACTGAATAAAAACTCTTCTTCTTTAATTTCTAAAAGATGCTCATAAAAACGTTAATCGTACCAAAAATAATTATTGTAAACGGTCAATGAAATGTATCTTTCTTATTCACCTTAAATTGATTATGAATAAATTACTATGATGTTGTGTATGTAAGTAAACAGTAAACAAGTAAGCACTTGTGAGCTTCAGTGGATAGTAAAGTACGCTTTACAAAGTATTCCAACTTAGAATGTCTAAGATCTATAATTTTAGAATGCCTAATGTCTCTTATTGTAAGTAAGCATATTGAATAGCATACTTATTATGGTGTAAGTATACCGGTACCAAATAATGTTAAAAGAAACTAATTATTACTTACTTACTTTATCACTGAAGTTGTTCCCAGTTCCCACAGTACAATAAAAGTAGAATCGTTTCAATTAGACAAGGATCCTTTGTTTTACCACAGTCTATTAAGAATCTTAATATAAGGACTGTGGTTTTACTTCCCATGTCAAACATCTGAGGAGCATGTATTGTAAGAATAAAAATAAATTTCTCCAATTCTCATAATCATTTACGTGTGTACGTAAACAAGCAGCGAGTTTGGGAGAATATTATTTATTGACAGAAGATACACATTATACTATACTATATCTAAAGGACGCTACGAGAGTACGGAAATTTGAAAATTTCTCTGAATTAAAAATTGCAGTTTGTGTGTGATTTTTGCTAAAATTTAATTGGAATTAAAACAAAGAGTTTCATTGGTAAGTAAAACAGTTTTTGTGATTGTCTCTTATTTTAATAAAAATTCATTATTTGGATTTAAATTCAAACAACGTTAGTCGTTCTCCGAAGGCTTTCATATGTTGCCTTTTATAATTGTCTTTTTACGGCTATAAAATAACAATAGTCATCAAAGTCTGATAAAGATTTTTGGAAACATTATAGAATTCCACTTTAAATAAGTAAGTAAGTACATTTTACATTTCGTCGAAAATCTACAATCAATCGTTGTAACAAAAAATACGTTTTTAAAATTATAACTTGGAAACGATGTAAGAACAACTCGGCAAAGCAATCATATAAGTACTTACTTACTTTATACTTACTTATTTACTATTTAGTAAAATAGGTTTACATTTTAAATATTACAGTAGGTAGTAGGTAGTTTGTTTGCAATTTGAAAATTGTAATCCACATTTTTCGGCAACAACAACAATCAAATTATTTGAAAGTGTATATTACATACACATTTCATTGTTTTCGTTTGTAAGTTTCGGTTCATTTATGACTGTTGTAACTATGCTCGTCTGATCAAAAAGAGTTGTACCTAGTTTTCGAATTTTGTTTTAATTTTTAGTTTGTATTTCAAATATACTATAGATATCGTGGAAGAAAACATCATTCGGGTGAAATGATGTTGATGTTTATGGAAGAAGATGAGTTCCCAGTACCAGAAACAGAAGAAGCTTCAGTGGAGGTAAGAAATTATAAATTCTTTTAGCAGTTCACTTTGTCATTTTTTGTAATGTCGTATTATATTACATCCAATATTATATTAAATTATTCCTATCGCCATGTAATAAAAGTACGTTATGATTAAAGATAACGCTGTAAATTTTGAATGTTTGAAGGTGACGTCAGAACCTTTATATTGCATTTGTCAAGAACCATGGGATAAACACAATAGGCGATTCATGATCGAATGTAATTATTGCAAAGACTGGTTTCACGGAAGGTAAATTTGGTCATTGCTCCAAACATTTTGTAACCCTTTACTTATTTTAATTCAAAACGTTATTATAATCAAACTATATCCGTGAAATTATGTTATAATCATAAGAATGGTCTAATAATGCTTGCCATCGAGATTTTTGATTTTCGTCAAGAATGACAAATAAAAGTTTGATCCTGGTATATATTATGTATACAATTATTCCTTGAACCTCGATATTGAATCTTTTTATTTATTGTGTACCCCAGTTGTGTTGGACTTCAGGAGCACGAATCTCAGGATATAGAAAAATATCACTGCCCGAAGTGTGTGAAATTTGCAGGACCCTCTCAAAGTATGTTCCATTTTTAAGTAATAAGTAATAATATTGAATTACTCTTGATTATTTAATGCCATGTTCACGACCTTTTTTTAAATATTCATGAAATATTTTATGAAGTATATTGCGATTAAATTATTCTTGTATGATTTGCGGTCAATTTTACTGATGCTACCTATAAGTAATGTTAGTTTTCTTATTATTATTCTTATGATGAATGATTGCTGTGATAGTAAAACATGAATTTTCGTATTGATTATATATTCAGGTTGCTTCTAACTGATAATAGGACTAAAAAATAATCTATATGTATTTATACTCTAGGCATGTACGTTTAGTGATCTTTCTTTCAGTAATATTATTTTAGCAGTATGATAATAATAGTATTCAGTGCTGTATTGAGATTTATTTTTAGTTTTAGGCTAAAAAACCCAACAGTTCTCCTTTTACTTTTATTTTCTGTAACATGTTAGAAATCTACAATTTATTTAAACATTCTGGAACTCTGAGATGCAAGCATGTTTTTTACACAGTAAATAGTTGCACCATGTAATAATATGCACAATGTACAATAGTGCAAAAGTATAATGTACTATTGTATTGTACATTGTACATTATACTTTATATTGTAATTAATCATTCTTTTAGTTTGTCCCGTCTTGTTGTATCTAATATTTTGATTCTAAAACTCTTTGTTTCCTGTTGGGATTTGCTTACGGTTTTGTGGAATGTACGAAAACCATGTACAGATAAAGTATTTGTTAACTATCATCGGCATGATTATTCAGATAAGACGGCACAAGGAAAGCCAATTCAAGCTGGAACAAAAGTTTTCATCTCCAAACTGCAAGAAAAATCATTCCCTAGGTACGTTATTCTATATTTTTGAAGGACCCAATTTCAGAACTTCCTTCGTTATGTGACAGAGGGAAAACGGTCAAGAAAGTTCTAGAATGGGGGTCCTTTATTTCTTTTTTCAATAATATACAATACAAACATGTTTTTTAGCAAGTACAAATTATTACAAAATTATAAACATAATTTTTAAAATATAAATAATATGGTTGAGCAATGTATGGTTGAGCAATGTTTCATCAATTGTTATTATTGTCTTTTTGCATTACAGTTCGGATGAAATTATTCTAAAAATGCGGGGAAATACGCTTACACTTCCATATCTTATGAAATGTGGATTTACGCGTCCGATTTTAGTTGAAAATACTGATGGGCTCGATCTTAGAATACCAAGGGATAATTTCTCAGTCAAAGACGTTGAGAAATATGTTGGCCCAGATAGAATCTTAGATGTGATTGATGTACAGAGACAAAATGAAATCAAAATGACTATGAAAGAATTTGCGGATTATTTCACTACCCCCAACAGAACTAAACTGTACAATTTAATTAGCTTGGAGTTTTCAAAAACACAGTAAGATTTTATGACAAACAATGTTAACTTATGCTTATAATTATGTAATTTTAGAGTAGATTCTAAGTTAAACTGAAAAAATTCCGCATTGATAATAATTAAAAATTTATTGCCTCACATGTATTAAGTTAAAAATCTTTTTTTCTTAAAAGGTTGAGTAGATTAGTTGAAGCGCCATATATAGCCCGAAAATTAGACTGGGTGGCAACGTGTTGGCCAAAAGGCTTGGATGAAGAAGTTGCCCATAGACCTGAGGTGTCAAAATACTGCCTAATATCAACAAAGGATTCTTACACCGACTTTCATATTGATTTTGGTGGTAAGTTAACAAAATTACAAACGTAGTATTACCTAATATTATTTTTTGTGTAAACAAAAGATCAATATTTGAATAACTATTACACATTATAGTTTTACATCGACATTTTCTTCAATTTTTTGTCATAACAAGTGTTTGGAACTTTTTATATTTTTTTTCAGGAACATCAGTATGGTATCATATTCTTTGGGGAGAGAAAGTTTTCTACCTGATTGAACCAACTGCTGCAAATTTAGCTTTATATGCTAGATGGATGGCTTCAGTGGATCAGTATGAGTCATTTTTTGCTGATTCGGTAAATATCTCACTATATAATATCATTTGTTCTTAAATTCCTTATGGTATAAAATAACACAGAAAAGTAAAAGTTAATGTATTATTGATAATCATTATTATTGTCCTGTTTTATTCAGGTCGATCATTGTTACAAATGTGTTCTTAAAAAGGGAGAAACACTTTTCATTCCCACTGGTACTTTCTAACTTTTATACCTGTATTGTAATGTAAAAATAATAAATACTACAGTAATAGCATTATAGCTAGAACCATAAACCTCTAAAGTTGTAAAAAAAACTCCTACAAAGTCATCGAACTTAAATAAAGGTTGTGATTTGTGATTTTATTTTTTTTGAAGGTTGGATCCATGCCGTATTCACCCCACAAGATAGTTTAGGTAAGTTGTACAAAATGAATATAATCAAAAATGTTATCATAATATGTGAGGTCAAACTTAACATAATGATTCTGTTATTTATCAAAAATGTGTTTTTCCTTGTACTGTTATAGTGTTTGGAGGAAACTTTCTACATTCATTGAACATGGATCTTCAGTTGCAGTACGTTTGTATTACAATTTATAATACTATGAATGACCAATGGCCATGTCTTAGACAGATGATTCTTTTATGTAACCTATTGTACATATATCTTGGTTTCTTCGTGCTTTCAAAAAAGCATGGCTTAATGTTGGTTTTTGTTTTGTGTATTTTAGAGTTTATGAAATTGAAAAAAAGCTGAATGTTCCAGCCAAATATTTATTTCCTTCCTTCGAATCTACGCACTGGTTTGCTGCAACTCATTCAGTTATAGATCATCTTCAATCTCTAAACAAAATTGGAAATGTTCCGCCTCATGTTTTAACAGGATCTAAATCGCTCCTTAGGAGCCTGAAATTGTGGAGCTCTGAGAAGCTCATAGCTGGACCAAGTTCAGTTGGAAAATATAGATGTGAATTTATTCCACCCAATATCAATCCTTCAAGATTGCTTAAAGATTTATCTAGAGAAATTCGTGCAGTCGAGAGACGAGTTAGTTCTTCAAAGCCTTCGAAAGCGGATGATAAGCCATCGGGAATTAAAACATGTGGAGGAGTAATAAAGAAACAATCAGGAGTTGAAAGTGAGGACGAAAATAAGAGTGAGTCGTGCAATACGTCAATAAATTCTGAAAGTAATTTATCAACAATTCCGTCCAATAATGAGAAAAAGCCACGTGTTGTCGAAAAGGAGTCAAAAAAATCAAAGCATTCTCATCACCGTCATCACAAAAAATCTTCCGGTAGTTCCGAGTCACAACATAAAACTCCAAAACAACAAGTTACTCCAATCAAATTAAAAATCTCCGTAACGAATTCAGCAAGTTCCAGCCCTCAATATATGTCTAGCCCTCGAAATTCAGATCATGCCTTTAGCCCATCGTATTCTACTACAAACGGAAATCAGGCGAACCAAAACTATACTTATAGTCATCAAACGACTCTGAATTCTAATACAAAGTTAAGTTCATTAAATAGTTATAGTATGACTCCTTACCATGAAACATCGTCTTCATCGTCATTTCAGTCGCCTAAGCATCAAAATGGAGAAGAAGATGGATTTAAAACAGATGGTAGCAACAGTAGGGATCAGTTACCCAAATTACGGCTTTCGTTGTCAGCTAAAGAAAAGCGAGTCAAAATTATTGACGATTCGGATATTCAAGATTCTGATAACAATTTATATATTGACTCTGACCATGATAATCTAAAAATTGATACAGATGATGAACAAAAGTTAGTAGTGAATAGCAATAAATCAAGTCGCAGTCGGTCAAAATGTAAAAAACATCGAAAGAATAAGTGCCACAAGAAGAATGAAAGAAATATAACCATTGATAAAGTTCTTGGTAAGTAAAGTAAACGACAACAATAAATATGTATTCGTTCTATTATCATCCATCATGTATAGTATATTTTGCGAATTAAGTATTACAATATTAATATAATAGAAGGGTGAGTGAGCATTTGAATCAATTATCTCAATCTGAAAAAACTTATGCAGCTTTATTTCATTTTTTAAATAGCTGGAACATTGGAATCTATGAATGACTTATTTACATCGTCTAATTACCACGAGCGAATCAATGCGTTCACAAAGTAAGTGTATTAATTATTTTTTATTATGCCGTTTAGTCCTTGATCTATAAATCTTAGTTTATTTACAAATACAGTACATAGTATCGTTGATTATTTGTTATGATGTGTTATGTTGTAAAAACTAAAGTATATTACCCAAATTAACAATAAGATATCTCCTAAAACGTAACACGTAAAACATAATAAATACATGTTTAAAAGTAATATTCTGATTTTAGGGACAGTTCGCCGATGGTGAAAGAATCATTCCAAGACATGTTATCAATGGGCGGAGAGAAGGGACGAAAAAGGAAATTTAATTCTAGTCAAGCTGGATTTGATGCATTTGAATCCATTGAAAAAGTTCATCAGGATGACGACTTCAGTATGTATTTTTTGACGTATTCAAAGCTATTTAATTTTTAAGCTCATGTTTAAGTTCATGACTGAACATGTAAACATCTGTATAAAGTGCATACAGGCTCTGTTGAAATCGATACATACTATGAAGGTGAAACCTCCTATTTAATTCACTTGAACGGTGTAAAAAATAATCAAACTGTGGCTCATATGCATGTTTTATCTTTTGTATTTCTATAGTTTATCTACCTTTAACTGCTGATGATGATGATGAAAGGGATTCAAAGCGGTCAAGAAAGACTCGAGATGATGATGAACAATGGAGCCCCCGTGGGAAAGTTGGTCGCCTAATGCCAAGAGAACAACTACGTAACCCCTCGAGAAAACATGCAAAGCGACAGCATGTAGAAAAAGGATTAGAGGCTGCCGCCAAACTTGCATCCCTTTCTCATAAGCCTGTTAAACGAAAGTACAAAACTCAAAAGAAGGAAGGAAATTCGGATAAAGCCTCTAGTGTAGCATCAGCTAAACCAATTCAACCATCGACATCCCGAGTAGAACCCTTGTCATCATCGTCCAAAAATATATCCAGTATTTCAAAACTTCCAACAAGTAAATCTGCTGCTCCAAAGCAATCATCCTATCGATTTTTTGATAGTACGGGAAAAGTGAAAGTGTTAAAAAGTTCTCGTGGAATCCGGGATGCTTGTTTGCGTTTGTTGCACAAAAAAAAGTAAATGTTTAGTATTACTTCAGTTTACAAGATGAAATGTTACGAAGCAAGTGTCCACCAAAGAATTGGAAAGTAAGATACCTTCACAACTATAAATAAGAAATATTATAATTACTGGTACTATTTTCTATTCGTACGAAAAGTCTATCTTTTCTATTTGCGGCATTATATTCCATGTAGAGGTTAACTTTTATTCAACCCACTATACATACTTATTACTACTTATAAAATACATATGATTTATCTAATTTTTACTCTCTAAATTGGAATCGAGTAGGAATGTTTTTATAACATGATTACAATTACATGAGTCAATTTTATCTCTATTATATAGAAGCATGTAATAATATATTAATAATTATTATATTAAAATTGTATCTTTATAACTTAATGATGTTCACCAGAAAATAATTACTTAGAAACATAGACAAAGTTGCAATATGATTTTTAAACAAGTAGCGATTCCTACTTAATTTAAAAACCTGAAGCTTATCTAATAATTATCAAACATAATTTGATATTCGTCAGCTTGCTGATTATAAATTACAGCGTATTTCTTAACATTTAACATAAGGTTGTGAATTATTAGGAACTCTAGTGAATGAAGAAAATTTTTCCAGAATTTGAAAGGACGCTAAATGAACGGGCTGAATATTAGTTGATTTAAATCAGCACTTAGATGTAATTTAGGGAATATTCACCTGTACAATGTCAGTTCAACTAGAGCCCGATTTAAAAAATGAGAAAAGTATTTATTGTCACTTAAACACCATGTAGTTGGTCATTTTGAGTGGATTTTGTAATAGGTTTAGGCTTAGGTTTAGGTTTATTAATATTAAAATGCGCATATACATATTGTATAACATTAATTGTCTTCCAAATATTGCATTCACTGTTGACTTGTCGATAACAAAAAAAATCTAGCAATATTTCAATTTTCAATCATCACACATTGAGGTTACAAACTACGTAATATATAGTTCTTTTAAGTTGTACATTAGTTAGCAGTAATAATAACAATATTAGATGTATCAGGGATACTAATTATCATAAAATATATTCTCATGTTTCTTGAAGTGACGTTTATCTTTATGGTCAAAAGTTTTAACCGATTTTGTAATAAAACCCGCCGGTATCATTAACAAGGTCGCTGTAGCCTTTTCCTCTTCCCCTTATTTTCGTCAAACAATTTGGTACTGCTAGTCAGTTATTCTTTAACTTTGATTCATGTAAAGGTTCGTAAATGTAACCACATGGAGCATTAATGAATTGAAAGATCCTTGTAATACAGATAAATGTGTAGTGCTTGTACGTGCAACAACGTATTGAAATTAACAAAGACGTAAAGGTAGCCTGTCTTATCTGAAGAAATGTTTCTGCCTTATTGGGCTAACTTCAACTTTGGAAGGCTAATACTATGATGTACTCGTACATCATTTATAAGTATACATCGTGCTGTACAACAAAAAACACGGGAAAATCGATTCTTAATATTCTTACACAGTTAAAATAAACACGAGTACTACTAAGATTTATTAGGCTACTCCTACAGTTTATGTTTTTGTTAGGTTATGTTAACAGTTATTTATTTGAAAAGAATTGTAAAGTTTACACATACACACCATATTATTTTGGAAGTTTGATGCAATTTATATATGTAACTAAAGTTGTGAAATTAGCGATTCTCTGTTTGCCACGCTGGTTTAACGTGAGTAAATGATACTTATTAACGATAGTAGTATGACTGCTATTGATGGAGCATGAATGATGTCTGAAATAGAAGAGTTTTAAAATAAGAAATGGGACATCGCCTTTGTACATTTTATGATATTAAATTTAATAGTTTTTTCAAGTTAGACACTAAGGAAATAATGATACCAAAAACATGGGTATGTTCTCAATTTCAGATTTGTAAACATATAAACTGTCTTTCTCAAAACTCGGTCTGAGGGTTTCTCGAATTCAAAGATGCATTGCAGATGCGGGTCATTTTATATAATATATTGTATTACCTTATAATGTCTGCTTTGACAAAGCTAATGTGTTCTTAAAATTAATGTTTAACAATAATACCAAACTGATGTGTTTGGCGTAAAATGTATTTACACACATATGTAAATTTGAGATAGGCTAAATTTTGAACGCCGTATTTTTTGTTTTACCTACAGTACCTAAAGATTATACATTACATACATATAACATTTATGTTATATTAAAACTATTTAAAACCCCCCAAAACGTACGACAAAATTCAAATCCCCTTTTTTTCCTGTTTATTAGGTGGAAAACTGTTGATATTTAATTAGTATTTTCGTGTGTTCATAAAGCATGGTACATGTTAGATATAATATAACAATAATAAATATCTATACTGCACATCCATGTATCGTCATCGTCAACTGCAAGTGTATGTATTGCTAAGTTATCTAGATTGACATTTATCGTCATTGTATTGGTGTAGTTTTAGAAAAATAACATTATGATTTTTGATTTTTTACTATGCAACCGGCGCCGGTGTCAGTAGTATTTTTTTTGGCAATGTTTTGGGGGTCGTTCAAAAACAGTGTTTGTTTTCGAAAGTGTATTTTAGATATGCATCTTCATTTATTGGTGTTTTATAATCCCATATCCATGATTAATTACCTGTATTTTATTTCGCCTTTTTCAAGCAGTATTTCCTCATTGTTTTTTTTACTGCAAATGAATTTTTTATACCAAAGGGATACTTTTTTTAAAACTTGCTGGGTTTGATAACTTAAAGCTTTTAAAATTTAAAAGGCGAATGATTTTTACTATACATACACACACATACGCATTGTGGTCTATTGTTCAGAAAAAGTTAAAAAGGCAAAATAAAAAGTGGTATTAGTTATTTAGTTAGTTATTATTTATACGTTATTAATGAAAAAAAAAATAGAAATATGTACCATGTACAACTGTTAATTTTCACAATCGATTTAAAAGTAGTAATAATGATAAGACCTTAATAAACCAGCGTATATTCTATATTACAGAATATACATATATTTTAAATCTGTACGCAAAATACAAAAAGAAAAAAACTGTAACGTCACGTATATTCTAAATATATAATTGTATCTAAAAATTTATTATACATCACGAAAATTCGTTTTATCACGACAGGCGAAGTTGTGACTTTCTTTTAAAATAGTAATACAGCTGCTATAACATTACCGTTTCAAGACAGAAGAGAAATGTCCATAATAGTGGCTTAATTTTATGTTGGTGTTTTATGATGAATTGGTAATTGGCAATATGCCTACATAAGATATGTGGTGAATTTTCTCATTAGTGACACTTTTAATTATACTAGTATTAACTTAAGAGTACATCATAATTATCGTCATTATAAATAATGTAAGTAAGTATATTATAT